>JADNRX010000189.1:0-106146 GCA_015501595.1 Hymenopellis radicata | reverse complement strand
TTTAGATTGAACACCCAATCTTAACCGAGTCACCCTCGAAATCCTGCAACTATAGTCCACCAGAACGAATCAGCTCGTCTCCCACTTTCACGACTCCCACGCGCTATTAGACGGCCAGACGAATTCCGATTTGCTGTCGTCATCATTGTGTGTGTCAACTTCAGGTTCAGTACTGGAAGATATAGGATAAGAGAAAAACAACAGAGCAATGGCAGCGGATATCAAGTAGCGGAAATGTATAGTAGTAGTACGACAAATAGTAGAGGCCTCAAGATAGCAAAGCAACGTTCAGCAATGGACGAGAGCAAGAATAACGGCAAAGCAAGTAAATACTGGTAAAAGCAATTATAGCGAGAAGTCTCGAGACAAACTGACTATAATCTAAAATTTATGAGGAGCCCCATAGCGCAGCGCATCTTCAGCCGCATGGCGCGCGCTTCTTGAATGCACGATATCAATACAGCGCTGCGCAAGGAGGTATGCCGGAGGAATGTACTCCTTGAGCTGTTGCTCCCTTGCCTTTCTCGAGGATTTCCGCTTGGACGCGGTTGGACGTGGAGCGAGCTTCTTAGGAGTTGGCGGAGTGTGGGCGATGATGGGTACGGTAGAGTCCTGTGGCCTAGCGGTTGGTGCGTGTGTTTCGGAATCCTCTGCGCATACGACAGCAGGATTAATTTGTGAAAAAGCCTGAGATGCTTGCCGGCACACTCGAGCAACACTATCCTTGATCTTCTTTCCACTAAACCTTCTCTCCTTCTTCTCAACAAAGTACCCATTTTTCTCCACCAGCGTATAGCATCCCTCCGGGACGATCGAAGTTGGCTTCCGCACCAAAGGGGACGGCGTGGGAGTGTACCCAATCACAAATTTCTTGGGCCTCCCTAGTCTGACGACTGCCTTGACCGCTCGCACAACGGGTGCGTCCGTTTCTGGTGGGTAGGGATTCGACGACGACACGACGAAGGGGATAATAGCGCTCGGGTGATCGGCTGAACCTTTTTCTTCAATGACTGCTTTAATGAGACTGCGTAGCGTCGTCAGCAAATGTTAGGTAACCTGCAGGAAGGAAGACGTACCTTTAGGTTTGCCATAGATGTCTTCAATGACGGACGGGGAGTCCCAGTCGACGTAAGCTGCGCGGCGTTCAGGAAACGGCGCGAAGATTGCAGGCGAAGGAGGGACAGAGCCCATAGGTTCGAAGCCGTGCAAGATCATCATGGTAGTATATGTGATGCGGATATTGTGATAGTAGATTGTGTTGAATATTAGAGAGCATTTGGAAGGGGTTATATAGGCAGTAGAGCACTGAAACTGTCTTGACATGATCGACTTACTAGATGAGAAGCACGTCTCGCGAACTTGCCTCAAGAGGGGCCAATTCCTAGAAGGACTCAGATGGTCGTGAAGAGGGGCCATGTCCTAGAATGCGCAGAAATCTCATGCCAAGATTCGATGCAGGCTAGTGTCGGGGACCCGGACGCGTCGTTCTAAACGACGCACCAGTGAGTCGAGAGATCAAAGATGTCAAAGCTGGAAGACCAGGAAGAGACAGTCATGTAATGCCAATGCTTGAGGGACGCCCAGATATATTCCTTATGTCCGGAAGTCCGAGAGCAGTGCAGTTTGAACACCGGTGAAACCAAAGCCGGTCGCTGAAACCTTCCAAGAAAGACATCATGACGAGTAGAGCGAGAAGGTAAGCGTGAGAAAGTCAACGATCGTGCTGTCATCGCTGTCAAACATGTTGAACCAGTTTCAGTGAACCTAGGTGAATTTACTTTCGCTCCCATTGCCCGACGATCTGACCATTCAGCGCGGTCGTCTTTCGATGTTCCTTTTTCACACCGCCCCCGGGCCGCCGAAAAGGGGTCTTTCAGCTCTTACAAGAGAAAACTAAGTCGTGGAGCTTGGTACAAGGCTAACAAAGACTCTATACACTATACATTGTACAAGTTCAGATATGCAAGCTACAAGGAGTGGTACAGAATCTCCTGGTCTTTAGCAGACGAGACGCGAGTATTACCCGGTCTCACAACTAAGTATGCCAATCATGCGTCAGGCATTCTAGATAGTCGAGCGATCCCCGGCCCATTCATGTCCAAGGATTCCGAGGAATCATTACGAACACCTGCCTGGATGATGGCTCTGGCGGAACACGAACAGGCTGCTCATCCGCTGCATCCATCTCGGATTCCCTCGACGCGTCGTCGTCATCGTTGTAGCGTGGTTTGGCGGAATTCAGATTTGATCGACTCCGTAGGGAGTATGTAGACTTCGGCTTGCGGCGCAGACGGAGATTGTATATCTTCCCCGCATCCTCCGATTCCTCGTCGTCGTCATCTCCAACCCATCCATCCTGAGGATCGGGCTGACGCTGCTTGCCCTTCTTGACCGCACGCCTATGAGCTCTTTCGTCTGATGACGACGACAGTGCCCGCTTGCGTTTCGTCGGAGTTGCAGGCGCTTCTGAGTCAGACTGTTCGCCGTCGGAAGACGCGAGTCGCTGTTTCCCGGTCTTGGACAATCTCACCTTGGCCCGTTGTGCACGAGGAGAATAGATTCTGGCGTGTACTGCTGTTGGTGTCGAATATTAGGTTTGCGTACGGGCGTGACAGGCGGGCGTTTTGAGGGATGATGGCGTGGGCGACGCCCTGACGGAGAGCTCAGAGTCTGATGCATGACCAACTGGAACATCGTCTGTGTCACTGTCGTGGCCAGATTGCGACACTGCAGAAACCATACCATGAGTTATCATATCAATCTAGGACTCCGTGATGTAATACCTTTCTTTCGCAATGGAGTCCAACTTGAGGATGCCTCTTGTGAAGCACTGCGTCCTCTGAGCCGTTGTGACGCCTCTGAACCCGCAGACGATGTCTGGCCCTACGACAGATTAGAACATTACGGAAAGGTCAGAAAAGAAAAGCACGAACATCTTCCGTGGGTGTATCATATATCAGGCTTTTGCTGTCCGAAACGACAAAGGACGCTCTGGATGTGCTGTCACTCCGCTCTGCTTCATCAGGCCTGTGTACAAATTGGTTGCGAATACGTCTCGTAGAAGAAGAGGCGGGGCGACGGTGCTTGGTCACTCTCTTTGGCTCAGAGTCTGAGACGTCGGACGAGAGGTATGCTTGTAGTGATGATTGTTAGTTTATCTACAAAATGTACGAGTTGTTGCTCACCAACTCGACGTGTACCAGAGCGGTACGTATACCCCAAATCACGATGGGTTGCAGCTGGCTTTCGTCCAGCAGGGCGCCCGGCTGGTGATGAGACCCGAATCTCACTGTCCGAAACCTCGTCAATGAAAGCCTCGTCGTCCGTATTGGGCTCCTTGTCGTTCACGGCTCGCCCTGCATGCGAAGTCTTCCGGCCAATGTCGCGAGTGTGCTCGTAATGGCGGGGATTATCCAGATAGTAATCAACCGCAGTCAAGAATACCGGAATCTACATAGGTTTTGTAAGGTTTTAAAGTACTTGACGATGGAAGGTCCACGAACGGGAGACGGCAGGCCTGGTTCTCTTGAAACCCACAGAAGCCAATTTTTATCCGACATTGATTGATCTGCTTGCCTCGGTGCTTTCCGTACGGAACAATAAAGCGCTTGTAGTGATCTCGAGCGTAGTTGCGTAGTCCATCCAGGAAGGCGTTGAGCGCTTTGAAGAAAGACTTGTATGTCTATGTGCCGCTTACGGTTAGGTGCGATAATGAAGGTAAAACGACGACTCACCTTGCGAATTTCGCTGCTCGCTTCAATGCGACTCGTTTCCTCCAAATAGATGATTGGCGTTCTGTTTATAGTTCGGCCCTCGCAATCACCGAAAGGAACCACAAAACCTCCGCCCTTAGATCCGTTATGCCAGATATTCTGGTCTTCTTCATCGTCGAAGACCACGACGGCCAATTCGGAATTGGATAGTCTGAAGCCATACAACTGGAATCAGTGCAACAGGATGGATGACGGTGAGAAGATAAAGAGTGTGACCCTAACCCTAAGCATGTCGTGAGGTATTCTCGTGTATTCATAGGTAATACCTAGTACAGAGATAAGGATAATAGAGTAAGCACGGTATAGATGGTCAGCTAAACAGGAATGCGCTTCTTCCTGTCTGAAATCATTGTCGAGGGTAGACTTGTCATTCCCGAGGATACATCCGTATCAGTTGTGGCCACTGATCGCATGGGAACAGCGGCAACGAAGCTCTCGAGCTCATTCAGATTAGAGCTTGGATGACCGCTGGTAGACGTCGAGGGACTGTGGTGGTACCTTGATACAGAACGGAAGCGCAACGTTGAGCTTGCCATCCAAGTATCCTCGGGACGAGATTCCCCAGAAGCGACACGAGCGATGATCAGTGTGGGTGCAATGCCCTATCAACAAGTCAACTCATCATTGTCGAAGAAACAGATATGGGACCCACAGTGATAGAAGTCCAGAAAGGCGGAGGCATACTCGGACGCTACACCACTATAAATGTACGCCAGCAACGCGAAAAGCGTCGCAATGCAGTACAGCACCGCCGATTCAACCAAGATCTCCATGATATTCCTATAAGAACGCAGACCGCCCTTCTGAGCACCCCCGACTCGAACGATCTTGTACACTATCAGCCCCGTGCAGAGTATTGTGGTGATAAGCGAGGTGGAGTACAGGGCCGTGGCATAGTCCACACCGACAGCACCGAAACTCGTTGAAGAGACCGTTCCATACGTAGCAATGATTGAAAACGCTTGATCAATCAGAGTGGTGTAGAATGTCCGTGAATCACACTCACCTAGAGTCAGTATGGTAGTCGCAACCGGTGCCACAATAATGAACCAATTCCTCCCCCACACCACCCAAGCGCGCCAAATCTATTTATAGGTCAGCAGTGGCGCAGCGTGCCATAGGGTGATGCGCACGAGAATGCCATCAGCAAGAACGGCGTTGAGGTCTGAGATTGCAGTTGTTCCCGTGAACCAGGAAGGGTATTCGTTGAGCGCCGCCGCAACTGTCTCACTGGTGTCCCCGTAAGCAATGAATGCTCGCCGCACATACGCCCAGAATGTCGCATTGTGCACCGTCGACATGATGAACATTGCAATGACAAGCACGGCCATAACGTGTTTATGCCGACTCCGTTTACCGGTGTCTATCAAGACTTCAGATGACGCTGAGGGAAGCGACAGGTGAAGAACGCACATATATGAACCAGCGCCATCCAAAACACGGAGAAATGAATCCCTGCATATGATGGTGAGATACATGGAGTGGATCTAATTCAAAGACTTACCGCGCATTAGGGATTCGAAGTTGCACGCATTGAAGTACGCGTCCCGAATTGCCTTGGTGTCGCTGGAGGACATCGCGAATGGTCGTTAGTGGTCCTGGAGATGGTGGAGAGAAAAGAAGTGTGCTTACATGTTTGTTTCGTTGTTCTTGATGTTTAAAAGGAAACACACGAGTGCCGGTATATATCAAGCCACTATCATCGAGCCTGATAAGGCGTAAAATTTGAAACGCCGGCGCTTAAGCTTCACTCAAGGTCTGGGTACTTGAGTACTTGCGATCGCACCATTTGCAACAAGCGCTGGCCCATGGAGTCTGCGTCGAAATTGCGCCCATCTGTTCATTTTTGGTTCACTTCAGACTGGACCAACTTCAGGGTTGTCCTGAAGAAGCAGGTCAACGTCGGAAGACCACCTACGCTAGAAATTAGAAAGGAATTGATATTTACGTACATGGAGCCTTGGCAATCAAGATCAGTGAGCGCTGGAAACCATCAGCGTTATAGAACCAGCAATAGCCAGCAATACAGTCGCAAAACGGCTCAGGTAGACAGGTAGTTCAAAGTTGTGCAGCAAAGAGAAAACTCAAGGACGGTGGTCAACGTTTATGGCACGGAAAAACGCATAACGCGGACAAGTAACGGACATCGGAGAGCATTGAGCAACAAGCGCTGCCGGCATTGAGGATAATGATAATCGCAATCAGGATATCGGACACTGAAGTCTTGTTTTTTTTTACCTTAGCTAAGCGCCCGTCTCCAGAGAATCAAGTTCCGCGGCGAGTTCGGGAACCAAAGCCGCATGTATTGGACGCGAAACAGTATGGCAGTTAAAGTTAGACGATGGCAGTGTGCAGAAAGGAACGTTTCTGAACGTGACGTGATTCAACTGACGCCCACGACGTCACCTGACTTGTGACATTTTCGAAATTCGCGATGTTGTCTGATGTTGTCCTCTGTCGTCTTTCCTTCATTCCATGCTCATCAACTGCATCTGCACGCCTCTAGTTCTTCCCCACGCCCTTCCCCAGTACGGTAAAACTCCGGGGATACTGGGACCACGGCGCAAATGCTTCCCGAGTGGCATACGACGCAAGATTTCGACATCGGACTTGGCATCTCTAACAGAGCCTGCAATACTATGTTTGTGAAGACTCGATACAATTCTGTGGTTTAAACAACAATCAACGACGCCCCGACTCATTCATTCATCATTCATTAAGTCTCCAGCCAAGATTAATTCAAACTATATCTAGAGCAGGGAGATGAACGGGACTGTCTAACACTCAAGCACCCCATGGCGTGTTTCTGGGGTTCTTTTCCGTCTTTGCACCGCTGTATCGAGTGTACGCAGGTGCCTCTACTGCCGACCACGACCTACGGCGGCAGGGTCAATTTGCTACGCATGTCTTGGGCTCGGTATCTTGACCTGTTTTCAGGTGGTCGGACTGAGATGATGTTCAATCGCACGGAGAGCGGGCAACCTTGGTTGGTTGGAATCTTTCGAGACAAGCGACACTTTGTTGAAGCGATGCCTGTAAGTTTTCAATCCTCTGTATGCCGCCATCGCGTTGACTAGGTGTTGAAGTACTGTTGGGCATGAAACTGGTCAATAAGTTGTTGTCCCAGTTTCTCTCAAGCCTATGGTACAAGTTTTTCATACTCGAAACGAAAAGCATGTATCTATTAGTTGTCAATCAAGTTGATCTATCCGACACAGTATTTGGTGTACAATGCGTAGAGCGTTCGAGTTCTAGAAAAATGCTCATCAGCCAAGGCAAAGTCAAGGTGCTATATACGGAGGAAGCAGGCCGCCCGGGGCCCTCAGCTTGTCATTTCTTAACTCGCTACAAAGTCGCTCGTTCAATCCTTCCTTGATTCGCGTCGCGCTTGGGCCGGCCCTAAATCACACGTGCATGCGCGATCGAATTGGAAATTACCGTAACAATCTGTTCGTTCTTTGACCATCTCACTAAAACACCTCATTCTGATATCCTGCTCCTCAAACTAATGGAGCCACACCGGGCGGCCGTGATACTGCAAGATGCATGCTATAAGCATCAATACATTCGTTCCAAGGACTTGTCACAAATCGTAGAGCGTCCAGAACGTATACGTGCCGTCAAAGTCGGGCTAGCGGCGGCTCTTTCTCGACTAGAATCTCCTAAATCCTCTTCGTCTTCGTCCGATGATCAAGATCTCGTGGCTGCACTTGATCGCTTGAAGATAGGAACCGTATCCCCCGAGGCTCCCGTCAAAGTTATCAGAACCGCGGCGTCTCTGGATATTCTCCACGACCCTGCGGTTAAATTCATTCATGGTGATGTAAACGGCGACGTTCATGCACCTAGATTGAAAAAGCTTGCCGAAGAAAGCTGGAACAAGATCGCTAACGGGGAGTCAGAGATTCCCCAAGGTCTTTCTCAAGGAGACCTCTATTGTACGTCACTACGTTCTCGGAATCGGTTTTCGTGTGACTGACACTTTATTTTCAGTATGTCCTGAGAGTATCCTTGCGATGGAGGGCGCCTTGGGCGCCGTTTGCGAAGCCGTTGACACCGTGATGGCTTGTAACGATGGTATATCGCGTGCATTTGCCGTTATAAGACCACCGGGACATCATTGTGGTGAAGACACACCCGAAGGGTTTTGCTTCGTCAACAATGTGGCGGTTGCTGCAGCGCATGGCCAGTTACTTTCTCGTCCAAGTTTCCTGCGTCCTGAGTTACCTTGTAGCCCACTTGAAGCATTCCATAAGTCGCGTTGTTATCTTTGATATAGACCTACATCATGGTACGTTTTCTATCCGCTCGTCGTTTCTTAGCCCTCTTAGCCTCCTACAGGCAACGGAACTCAGTCCATTGTATGGCAGATTAACGAGGAGTCGTATCGCAAGACGCTTGAATCTGAAGGTGGAGCACCTAACGTGAAACCAGGTCCTCGAATATATTACGGCTCTATCCACGATGTACTGTCGTATCCTTGCGAAGTAAGTACTTGTTTCCTACAAGAACACATCATTGTTCAGTCAGCTACACATAGGATGGAAAACCGCACCTCGTTCAAGCTGCCTCTGTCTCTCTACATGGTTCTCATGGGCAATACATTGAGAATGTCCACCTTCAAACTTATGAATCGGAAGCACACTTCTTTGACGAGCTGTATGCGAAAAAGTATAGGACCGTATTCGACAAAGCGCAGGAATTTTTGGACTCGACAGGAGGCCCGGGAGACGACGTATTATTCTTCATCAGGTCCATAAATTCTCTGGAGTGTTCTCTACACCCTTACTAATTCCCTTCCCTACAGCTGCGGCATGGATGCATGTGAACACGAGTACGAAAGCATGTCGCGGCACAATCGGAAGGTCCCTACGGCGTTTTATCATCGCTTCACACGAGACGCATGCGCCATGGCAGATCGCTATTCGCGTGGACGGCTGGTCACTGTACTTGAAGGAGGCTACAGCGATCTTGCCCTCATCAGTGGAGCCATGGCTCATGTTCTCGGACTCACTGCGATTGACGTTGACGAAGAGTGGTGGAGTCTTGACAACCTTCAAGCGGTATGTATATCAAACATCCCTCTACTTTGTGTGTACGAACTAATTGTGCCTGCAACAATAGCTGGAGAAATTAACGAAGAAACGCCGTGGAGGTAAACAGTCGCTGGGCGCTCCCTGGATTGAGCGTGCTGGAGCGATTTTGTCCACTATTGATGATGGGTTTACAAAGTGGAGCTCCCCCGTTGTGCCGATGAAATTGAGAGACAGACCGAGTCGGAGGAATTCTCCGGCTGCGACGCCGCAGAAGGGCAAGGCACCTCCGCCTAAGCAGGAGGTGGAAGAAGACCCCAGAGTAGAGGAGGAGGAGGACAACGAGTCCCCGCCGTTACAGAGCAAAAAGCTCCCCAAGGTCATTTTGCGATTGGGTCCTGATCCGAGCTCGTGAGTGCGGCTTGCCGTACTCCCTCTGGACTTGGCCCGTAACTTACTTTGTGTTTGCATGAAGTTTTGTTGGTCTTGGCCGACTTATACCGCTAGTCTTTCTCCTAACTCAGTAACTGATCTGTCATGTGTATATGAGTTGCATCACCTCCACTTTGTTAGAAATAACTTGGAAATAACACATAATGATATTATACCGGCAGTTCTTTTCAGGATTTCTCAAATCACCTCGGAGTGCAAGACATAGGCGACGGCTGGCTGCATTCACAAAGGCCCTCGAATGTCTCATCTTGGACTCGACTTGTGTTTTGAGCCGCATCAACTGAAGCTCGTGACGCGTGGAAGCTTAACGAAAGTAGCAGTCGCGAGATTCGGAGTCCATACTGCAATTATTATATATGGTTTCTAAGTAATTAGGTCTAGTCTAGGCATCGTAACATAACATAACAACGAGCAGGATAACTCGCCACTACTAGCTCAGCGCGGCTCGAACCTCAACCAACTGATCGCCTACATGAAAATCAGGAACCGCAAATCCGCCACAAGAACCTTTAAGTAACTCACTGATAACAGGATAGCTCGCCCTCATTCGTTCCATCACCGACAGAATCGACGCAAGAACGTGGGCCGGCTCACTACCTGCAGCTGGCCTCTCCGGTATCAGAACTTGACAAGCGCGCGCCTATATTATCTACGTACAACTTAGTGAAGCGACTAACGAGTATCAAATGAACGGGAGCCTTCAAATTTTCAAGTCACCGAAGAACACCAACACTTTTAGCCTACTCGACTCGTTCGTCTTTACAATTTAACATTTGTCCGGGATTTCCCGCTGGATCGTCGGGACCTCTACCCCCATCTGCATGATGGCGTACTCCCCCTTGAACTGGCTGAGGAAGTCCTCGTGCGACGCGAAGCGTCCGTGGAACCGCACCAGGCCGCTGTCCGAGTCAAAGTTGTAGAAGTAGTACTCCTCCTTGTAGACAAATAAGAAGACAGGGCTGGGCGTCGACTTTGTCGAAAATGCGAGCGGCTGGACCATCTGGTCATTGATGCCGTAACAGAAGCTAAACAATTCCCCCTCTACGAGATCTTCGTGGATGGCTTTACCCAGAAAGCAGCTTCTGCTGGCGATCGCCTCCGATCGCCTCTCGGAGCCTACCTGCAGGTGTCTTCGACGCCGGCTGCGCCGACTGTGGGCGGAGGTAGCTGCTCCAGCGCCGGCTGCTGCTTTCGGGGCATTTGGGGTATCTACCGGTAGACATAGCCTTCTGTTCATCACCTATAGGTAGCATTTTAGTGCACCTGCAGGTACATTCGGACGTTACCTACAGGTGCTCTTAGACGTTACCTGCAGGTGTACTCAGACGTTACCTGCAGGTGTACTCGGACGTTACCTGCAGGTGCTCTTAGACGTTACCTGCAGGTGTATTCAGATCTTACCTACAGGTGTACTCAGACATTACCTGCAGGTGCTCTTACGACATTACCTGCAGGTGTATTGGGATCTTGCCTACAGGTGTACTCAGACGTCACCTGCAGGTGCTCTTAGACGTTACTTGTAGGTGTATTCAGATTTTACCTACAGGTGCACTCAGATGTTACCTGCAGGTGCTCTTAGATGTTACCTGTAGGTGTATTCAGATCTTACCTACAGGTGTACTCAGACGTTACCTGCAGGTGCTCTTACGACATTACCTGCAGGTGTATTGAGATCTTGCCTACAGGTGTACTCAAACGTCACCTGCAGGTGCTCTTAGACGTTACTTGTAGGTGTATTCAGATCTTACCTACAGGTGCACTCAGATGTTACCTGCAGGTGCTCTTACGACATTACCTGCAGGTGTATTGGGATCTTGCCTACAGGTGTACTCAGACGTCACCTGCAGGTGCTCTTAGACGTTACCTGTAGGTGTATTCAGATCTTACCTACAGGTGTACTCAGAGGTTACCTGCAGGTGCTCTTACGACATTACCTGCAGGTGTACTCGGACGTTACCTGCAGGTGCTCTTAGACGTTACCTCAGGTTCTCTTCGGGCTGATGACGTAGATGAATCTGAGTTTCAGCTTAGTAGTCAGATTCATGTACGTCATTACAACCCTAACCACAGATGGCTCTCAAACACTCTGAATGCACCTGCAGGTAACATTGTAGCACTCCTATATATGCACGTCATACATTTGTTGTCTACATACATATATATGAACCTACAGGTCATTTTAGGAAGCACCTGTAGGATCATATCTCCCAATGTACCTATAGGATTAGATCCTAAACTGTATAGTTTTTTATATGTGGCTTGATCCTGCGACCATAAACATTTTGTGCAGCACGCTCATTGTTGCGCCACATGGATACACGGTGGCAGCCTCCCGTCTTAGAACCTGGAGCAGTCTGTCCTGACTGTAATACGGGCGTTATCACAGAGCTATTCCTGTGTCAAGGTAAAGGGAGAATCCAGCTAATAAAGGCGCTTATTTTGCCAAGGTATGTTTGTCGTCCTCTTTCAATAGGCGCTCATTTATATTTTCAGTGCTCTCGCAACCATTCCACGTTCTCGGCACCACATGTCATTCCAGAATGTCATGGCTTCTGGTGGGCAACGAATGGCACCTTGATTCCACGATCCCAAGACCAAAAGGTATTAATTTTTCGTAACCTAGCATATCGCTGTTTCTCATATTCTATACAGGCCAAATGCGTCGAATGCAAGAAGAATACACCTCGACAGGGCTGTACATATGCTGCGTGCTTAGGTTGCTGCCTCAAAGTCGCGGAGAGGCTTGATCAAGCTTGTATTGTATCTGGTCACCGGCGGCCAAAAGAAAGTATACAAGGTGCGAATATGCTCTACTCCTCCTTTGCAAGCCTTTTCATATATAATATAGCATCAGCATCCTCGTCTACAATACATGGTTTATCGTCAGAACTTCCTATAGGCAGCTCCAGCTCCAGCTCGCCACGTTTCTCTAGTCCGCCTGTCAGCCCTACTCCTTCCCCTTCCCCTTCCCCGTCCAAGACTCCTTTGCCATCTACGACTTCCTTGCCATCTATGGCTCCTTCTCCCTCTACGACTCCTTCTCCCTCTACGACTCCTTCTCCCTCTAAGTCTTCTTCATCGTCCAAATCTCCTATGAAACCTGCACAATACAAGAATCTTGGACCATACTATACTCAAAATCATCCTAATGCCTCATCTCCTTTTCGTTCCAACTCATATTCGCCTATTGCAACGTCACAGTCCAAACAGCAGCTTAGTCAAGATATCAAGTCATCTATTACTATTCGTTGGGTTCAGGTATATTATTCGATTATTCTCTGAATATTTCTCATCGTTAATCCTAGGCCAACGACATGAAACCATTGACTATTAGAACTGTAGTCAAGACACTACCTCAGTTTCGTCCAGGCGATTCTGAGACGCTCCTTGCTGGCATCCAGAAAACAGCTCTTCCTCGATACTGTGAAGTTGGCGATGATGGTTGTTGGGCACTATCTGACATTCCACTCCAAAATCTCTCCAATGGCGCCCAAATCACTTTAGGGGATCCCTCATTATCAGGAACTCCTTGTCCTGCTGCTATACTAGATATAGAAGTTTCCGCCGAACCTGTTACTCCCAAAAAGCGCCGAAAGACTGCTCCGTTTTCTTCTAGTCCTGAAAAACGTCCCAAAGTCGAGTTTGTGTTCATCTATTTTGCTTGCTCGCTTCAATTAATCAATATCCTTATCTAGACCTATTCGTTCTTCCACACCATTGGACGTTATCAATATTAGTGATAGTGAAGAAATATCTTCGCCAATAAAGCAAGAGTATGTTCGATCTTAGTTTATATTTTCATGCTAATAAGCCTTACAGAACCCCCTCCTCATCATCATCAACTGCACCCCCATCGTAGGTCGTTTACCTAACAGTTGATTAATCTACTAACTGCTATTTAACAGAGTTAACAAACGTGGCGTCACTTTCCCTCTCAAGTATGCCTGTGATATGGCCTCTCACTTTCGTGTTATGGAGAGATATATGGCCGATGATAATTTATCTATGGAACCTGCCTTCAAACAAGCATTTCCTCAAAGTACATTCGTACTGAAAACTGTTCAGCGCCATTTGCAGGCTTGGAGGTTTCAGAATCACCACACGGGCTTTCAGAAAACGTTGGAACTAGCAATTGAATGTGGTCGTGAAGAGGATGGCAAGTGGAATCAAGTTAGAAGTCTGTTTGAGAATCTTAACCGTCGTTCATCTTAATATACATTCCTAAGTAGTCGTCAGTGATAATACCTATAGGATTCTTTCCAATTTTGAATGACGAAATGGAGCGATCAGTCTAAATTTCAATTTTCGACGTCTTTTGGTTTACGTTCATCTGCAGCCACTATGGAGACAGAGTATTATCAGTTAACACAGGAAAACTCTGTATGTATTCCTTTTCAAGCACTGTCAATTATCTCACTTCTTCATTATAGAGATGCACTAGACACAATGGGTTGGACGACAAAACGTTGTTGCGGAAAAAATTGATCTGCTTGTCAGTCTTAGTAGCAGTCCTATGCGCCGAGGCCAGACTATTGCTGTCAAGCGTCAACACCTTTTAGTACATCCTATTCACTGCAACCTGCATCATATTCAGTCAGAGGATCTTTTTAATATGTCGCCAGCGGAGCAACTCCTGCATCAGCTTTCTAAGGAAGGCCAATGGACGGTGTGCTATGCTTGATCTCATTTTCTTATCAATTATTTACCTTTCCTTAGCCTCAGCGTTGTTCTCCACCATCTCCAAACGTTCCAGACCATTCTCAACGACAAACTAAAACACGTTCATCTAATAAAAATACACGTGTCCTACTGCCACAGGAGACCGCTCAAGCGCATCAGCAAGCTCTGAAGGAGCAGCAGAAACAAGAGAGCGAGGAGTTGGAGCAGAAGAAATGAGAGGCTCAGGAGCAGCAGGACGCCCAAGCACGTCAGCGAGCTCTTGACGAGCAGCAGGAGCTGGAGCAGAAGAAACGAGAGGCTCAGGAGCAGAAGGACGCCCAAGCACGTCAGCGAGCCTTGATGAGCAGCAGGAGCAGGAGCTCGAGCGGAAGAAACGAGAAGCTCAGGAGCAGAAGGATGCCCAAGCACATCAGCGAGCTCTGGACGAGCAGCTGGAGCTGGAGAGGAAGAAACGAGAGGCTCAGGAGCAGAAGGACGCCCAAGCACATCAGCGAGCTCTGAACGAGCAGCAGGAGCTGGACAGAAGAAACGAGAGGCTCAGGAGCAGAAGGACGCCCAAGCACATCAGCAAGCTCTGGACGAGCAGCAGGAGCTGGAGCAGAAGACACGAGAGGCTCAGGAGCAGAAGGACGCCCAAGCACATCAGCAAGCTCTGGAGGAGCAGCAGGAGCTGGAGAGGAAGAACGAGAGGCTCAGGAGCAGAAGGACGCCCAAGCACATCAGCGAGCTCTGGAGGAGCAGCAGGAGCTGGAGCGGAAGACACGAGAGGCTCAGGAGCAGAAGGACGCCCAAGCACATCAGCGAGCTCTGGAGGAGCAGCAGAAGCAAGATCAACTGGCTCCTGAGCAACATCATGATCCTTCGGCTACTCCCAGTATGTATACACTCTTTTTATCAATATCTCTCTCATATTTTTACAGTTCGAATCATTATTTCACTTCGCGATGGCCAAACTCAATACCAAGTTGCTCCATCGGTATACGACTACACACACTATATTGTCCTTCCTCAACATATAACGGATCGATTGGAGCGTAAAATGCTCCACGTAGAGGTTGAAACAGTTATTCATCTCTTCTATGGGGCGATAGAGAATAGTACAGATCTTCAGATTCAGGAGCTCAGTATGTCTGTTTCTGTTATATAAACGTCATTTCTCAATATGATTCAGGTACTATAGGACTTCATCTAGACGATGTCAAGCTTCGAGAGCTCGATGACCTTTTCTACAAGATCCAGATACCCCTTCTGCATCGCTGTGGTACACAATGTTCTAAGGAATGTTCTGGATTGCCAGGCCACATTTCCACAACGGTCAATCTTCCTACCGATGATAATCTTGGGAACTCTCATCTTTGGTGGAGTACAGCCGCTCAACGATTCATCTTTGAACGTACACCAGGTGGCGAATCATTTACAGCACATTT
Organism: Hymenopellis radicata; assembly: GCA_015501595.1. Lineage (NCBI taxonomy): Eukaryota > Fungi > Basidiomycota > Agaricomycetes > Agaricales > Physalacriaceae > Hymenopellis > Hymenopellis radicata. The sequence continues at coordinate 90,780 of JADNRX010000189.1, read as the reverse complement.
TCTTCTTACTAGAGATGTTCAACATGACATGGATCCAGGAGAAGAATCGAGTACAGGAAAACTCAAAAGTAGCAAGACGCATCCTCGGAACACCATTCCTCAGCGTCCCAAAACAGTTCAGATATACGCCATTGGTACGAATATGATTACGGGCAAATTTGGCAACGATATTCCATTTGTTTCGCTTCAGCAGAGTAAAACGAACTATCCTAATGGATTACCATACGACACATTCGTTGTGCTTGCACATTGGTTTGCTACAGCGTATCATGATACGCGTTATCTTGGTATGTTTCTAAACTTTTCAGAATCGTCTTAGCTTATCATGTTGCAGACAAAGTACTGCCTCTGAAGGTTTGGGGCCAACTCTTCGATCGTCAACCAGAGTGGATTTCCTCATTCCTCAAATGTGGCGATATTATTAAAAAGGAGGAGCATGGTGGTGTATCGGCAGTTAAGGCTAATACGGCACTTCAAGCAGATTTAGAGAGTCTAGACAAGCGTAAAGGCATGGGCTATGCTCCCAAGGTTTTCTTGGAAGGTTTGAAGCGTCATTATTCAGGCAACTGAACTACATTCTTTAGTTATCTACGTAGTCGTCATCATACATATCATCGTAGTCGTAGTTATGAGAGCCTCCTGCCATACTACAATTCAACTTGTAGCTATCTAAATACTCTTCAATACCTTCCTTTAATGTCGTCTTCAACGTGCGCTCCCTTTCTTGATCGTAATCTAGGTATATATGTTGCAAGATATTACTAAAGACCGGTGAAACAAACCAGGACTCTACATCACATCGGCGTCGGCATAGTGGACAAGGATATGCAATGCTAGTTGCTTCGTATGATGGTTGCTTGAACTTATTAGAGCAAATACCAAGCTGCGTAATGACATGCTCGGCACATCCTAGACATGTACAAGCTTGACTATCAACACTTAGTTTAAGAATGGACGTTAAGAAGTCTCACATACCAGATAATAACAGGGGACTGTGTAATGCTTGTAGAACACCATACACATTCCATCAAGTCACCGATGGTTCCTATTGTTGTTGGTGTATTGACTATCGTCGTCGCTGGTACAACCGTCATCGCTGGTGTTGAAACTGTCATAGCTGATGTTGACATGGACTCGGATGCATCATGTAAAGGTCTGCGTATGATCTATAGCTTAATAAGAAATTATCGATGATCTAAGAATTCCGGCACACCTGGATTTCTCTGGAACGAGTACCAGAGGAGGACCAAATAATATCCTCATGGCGTAGTTCCAAAATACGTGAGTTGTTCTCTAACTCAGTATGTACTGCATTCTGTGCCATGATGTCGTGAGGTTATCTTGACGTTGATGAAGATGATCGTCAGGTAAAAGGTTGCAATATGGTCTGTGCACAGAAAGTCACGAGTTTGTAAGTCACATATAGGTCACGAATATTCTCACGCACCTTTCAGCAACTCGGACCTCGACGCATGAGCACTGTGGCACTGGGATGACGGCCTCGCTCTCACGGCGGATGGCCCCAATCAGGACAATGCCTCTAGTCATCGTACAGATCAGGTACAGATGAAAATATGCAACAGCACATCGATCACAATAGGGACCGGCATGGTTTGATAACGTCAATGCCCTTACATGAGCTCAGCAACAGCAAGCGTTCAGATGCATGGTGAGGACTAGCACCTTGACCAACATGATCACGACAAGTATATGGATGATGCCTACTCACAGCAATGGTCCCTCAACAACTACTACAACAACTATTGCAGCGATGATCCGGACAACTCGCTCCCGAGGAAGACATCTAAGGATTTGGCCTACAGCAGTTGTGCCCAGCTGGTGGAAGTGCGACCACTCTCACCAGATAGAGAGCTTACAATGGCTTCATGGAGAGTGCGGATGTGAGCCAGTAGTAATGGACTCAGGACGACGCCCCAGTAATTGTATGGACGACCGTGAAATAGTCTACATGGAGATCACCCAATATTGGTCTGGCCTGTTGAGTAGCGTAGCTTACAACATATGTCCCGTACTGCAGTCAATGCATTGTCTAGCTGTCTAGTTTTAAAACAAGCCATGTACTCTAATAGTCCGAATAAGTTTACATAGGGCATGTTCTACAAAAAACATATCGAATCCTATAAGCTGTTTCGTTTCCTGACTTAAACGATTATCAAGATATCTATTTTGGAGTTAGTCGATATATAGAGCTACAAGTGAAGCAACGCACTCAAACACACTGATAAAGGCCTGTGCAATATCAGATTGGGAAAGTGATGGATGTCCAGGCACCATTCGTTGAAGAGCACGCCCTGCACCTTTCTTAAGATTACCCACCTCTCTTGCAAACTCCTCCAACGATGGAGATTGCACCAAACCAGTGTATACCAAGTCCTCCACTAGCAGGAAACTAGAAAGTCGACCAAAGCTTGGCAAGTCCTTTCTAGCCAACAGAAACTTGATCGTTTCTGAAAAGCCTCGATTATGAAGTACCTTCATCTTATCGTCAAACAGAAACTCTTGAATACCGGGAGCTGCATCCCAGAAGGTTGAGAAGTTCTTCGTCGATCGACCATCCGTAGGCCCATAAGCTCGAGCATTGACAAACTCGTTCTCGTTGTCCTCGGAATAGGGACCACGGTAGTACTCCCACTGACTCCGGTGACTGTACCAGCCATCAGAGTTGCTAGCTCTTCGAGTATCAAAAGTGATTCCTCGAAAAATTAGGAGACTCCGAATAACAGATAAGATATCGCCACTATGAACACTGCCGGATTTTAATCCAGGATGCAAGCGAGCTCGAGAGGGAGCATGCTCTCCGAAAGGAAGGCAATGATCAAGATTCTGCATGACGTGGTTTTGTAAGGGAGTTGGAGAGGCAGGTGATTGTGCATCAAGAAGTGGAAGAAGTTCGTCAATGAAGGTATCAATGGAATCCATCATCACACTGGCGGAGATGTCGGTAAATGCAGGCACAGAAGGCACAGGAATGGTTCAGGTAGAGGAGCTCTGAAGCCCATCGTCGAATTGAGCACAAGCGGAGTGAAGTTTCTCCAAAGCTGTGGCGTGGCAGATGAGGGATTGCTCAGGCGTGGAGGTGAACAGAAGTGATAATGAAGCTTCGAAGCATGCCCAATCCTTCTTTCGAAGTTTGTTGGTGTACCTATTGGAATGATCACGCACAAAGGCCACAGGACTCTTAAATGCGGACCAAACAGTAGGTAATAGCAGAAGAGGTGGGAGCAGGTTGGGAGGAATAACACGACTGAAAACAGCGAGAAGTTGATTTTGCATTTGGGAGTGTTCGTCCATAGGAAAGTCGAGCCATGTCTGAATGATTTCAGTAGCCATAGCAAGAGCTTGCTGCTCCCTCTTAGGGCCAGTGGGATATCGAATACGAGTGTCGGAAGGAGCATGAATGAATATACGTGAGGGTTTCAAGTCGGGAAGATAATCGGCGGAGTCGTAGGATTGCGTAGCCTTGGCAGAAGAGGATTGATATCGTTTAATATTGCTGCACAGACGCACAAGCCAGAGAGGACTGGAGGCATTGGCAAGAAGACATTGCTGTACCCAGATCTGAAGACGCATACGAGTCTCCAAAATTACCCGACGGCTGAGAAAAACAGTCGCCTGATGTATGGAGGTATCCACCTCAATATCGCTCAACTTCTTCCACGAAGTCTTAACCCCCTGTAGGGTATCGAGGTCCGTAGGCCTAGAAACCATTTGCCCATGGAAGCGTGCCAACTCCTGCAATATGCAGGCTGCTTGTTGACTAGCTTGGAGATTCGTCAAACCAGCATGTGCTCGAACGAACTCCAAAGCAACTTCCAGAATTGCTGAGCGAGTGAGTTCGTTGATGAATCGAAAGCCTAAACATATTTTAGAAATGTTTACGGAAATAAAATAGTAGCTGACCTGAGTTCTTTTGAATGACGTTGACCTCATCGATTTTCTGATCATCGTAATCGTCCTCTTCCTCTCCTTCTGCATCCTCATCGTCATTGTTACTCTCGTTCTCCAACTCATCCTCGACCTGCTGCCGCTCCTCATAGTTCCCATCCTCATCTTCCTCATCTTCCATCTCAGAAACATCCATCATGCTAGCATCCTTCTCCAGAGCAGCAGTTATGCCACTCAACGTCTGAACGCCCGACTTCCCAACACCTGACATCTCAATGCAGGACGTTCCAGCATCCCTCATAGCATCATCCGACATCTCAACATCCACAGTCCCAATACTAGACATCCCAACGCCGGACGACCCAACGCCGGACGACCCAACGCCGGACGACCCAACGCCGGACGACCCACCGGACGCCCCAATGTTGGACGCCCCAACGCCGGACGTGTCAATCTCATCCACATCCATACTGATATGTCCAACTCCAACACTTTATCCTCGTCAATCATCATTAAACCATGCTTATCGTTGTAGTCGGCCACCAGATGCTCTGCATTCACACTGTATTCCAATTAGCCAGGAATGAAAAGTTATGAAAAGCGTACAGATTAGATCTAGGTTCCCACGTATTGTCCTTCTCCGGATATCCTTCCCATTTGATGAAGTACTGCAACAATCCCTATTGCTGGTTAGAGATCTGATTAAGCTAGATCTCATTGTGAACTAACCTTCTTCTTCGTAAATCGATGTTGACGAATGCTTTCAACCTCATACTCCTCCTCAGTAACAGTGAACTTCGCTCGTTTCAGGCCAGCTCTCGCTTGACGCTTAAACACACGTTTCCAGAGGTCGGAAATGTTTCTTGCTGCACGAACTGTACCTTGTGCATGTACTGAGGCTCTATGAGTTTAACGTATGAATATAAATCGGATAGACATACGAGATGTGCCATAATACCGACGGCGACGAGGTCCTCCTGGAGTACCCTGTGCAACATTCTTATGCTTCATGATGCGTGTTTCTAGAAACTGTTAGCAGACATAGATATGATACAGCTAGGGACGAACTCTTTTTCGGACGTCCACCAATAGCAGGAACGTCGGAAGCAGGAACACTCGAATCTTCTGCTACGTCTCGCTTAGCCGCCACAGAAGGAATGAAGCGTGCCAGTCGAGATCGTTCCTCTTCAAACTGTCGCAAGACCTGAAGACGTCTGGACAGAAGTGTAGTATCTAGAATAATCTCACGGTGAACAAAGGTCAAGAGCGATAGCAAAGGACCTACCAATATTTTGCGTCTCACTTGGAGTATGCCCATTCACCGGTGGTGCCAATGCCCAAGGCTCCAGTGAACACCGTACTCTGGGCAAGGAATCATCGTCGCCCTCAGCCTTCTTCTTCAAAAATGAAATCGCCTTCAGCCATTGAGACGTATCCACTTGGACCTCCCAATCTAATGGCAACTGCCGCAGTGCACTGATGGTCATCTGAAGGTAAGCCCGGCCCATGAATTTCATCAGCGACTCCTGCTGCATAACGAATGGTCCATCCTCTGCAAACGTCATCTCCTCAGTCCACAGGCGTTCAGCATGCGACTCTTTCCTACAATCACAATAAGGCAGATATTACAACGACATGAGAAGACGTACTCTGGATCTGCATACTCCGGTGCGAAGCGAACTGGACTACCTTTGCCCCCGGCGCTCAGATTATACAGTGCATCACCAGCCAGCAAGGTCGAAGGTGGATACAGGACCACGACCATTCGTAAAGCCAATGGAGATACTTGCTCGCCCTTGGGTGCCCGTGGAGGGGTACCACCATGATGGCGCAGTCCTGAAAAGAGAGCACACACATTTCCGGTCAATCGAATGTACGCTCCCAACTCCAGGAAATGGAAATGTCTAGGTTCGTAATTAGATGGAATCGAGGGCGATGCGAGAATACCGCTTAGACCAGCTTCTGAGTCTTCTGTGTCTGTGTGCTCCCCTCCAAAAAAGTGCATCTCCTTCCCAAGCCCTTCGCCTGTAAGGATGATGAGCAGACTCCAATAGCACAATCAAGATTACTTACGAGACTCCCAAGAGACGGCAGACGCCATATTGACTTGAACACCAGCAAAGCAATAGTTCTCCGAAGACCCAAGCTGCGGAAGATTGTGCAGTTCCCCGCTACGTTTCAAATTCTCGAATACCTCGGGGGCATACTTGCGTATCACTCGCAGACCCACACCAATAAAGAACTATGAGTAATCAGTGGTTGTCTAAAGGAAGACTCTATCAACGCACATCAACGATGCGTGCACGCATTTTCAGACCCCAATCTGTCTCTTGGGCATATTTCCCATCTGCAGCCGGGTTGACGAGAGAACGGGTGCGTTGGGTCATAAAACCCATCGAATAACATCGCCCCTGTCCTCCAACTGGATTGGACCGCCCATCTCGTTCAAGTTGTGTGAGGCCGTCCTTACGAAGTTCATCTGGTCCAAGGAGGTCTTCCTTCAATTTCTTGAGCTTCTCGAGGACTTCGGGTGGGAATGCGAAGGTTCTGAATCACGGATAAGATCGAATTGGCAGAATTCATCAACTTGGACGTACTGGTCAGAAACAACGACTTGAAGCACATCATGCATCGGCGTAGTCTCCTTGATGTCGCGGGCAAATATAAGATCTCCCGGGAGGAGTTCCAGAAGTCCTGAAAAAACTCAGTCATTGGGTTAGAAAGCTGCAGATATCCACACACCTTCGCCCTCCATTTCAGCATCGGGGCCTTGAGGGATTTTGACGTTCTTCACAACATACTCCCGAAAACGCTGCATCGATTCCTTCGCAGTATCCGCACGATAAACGTATACGTTCTTCACATATGGGCGAAGGTCTTCGGGCAGCAAAGGGTGCCAGTCACGGATAATGAAACGAGGCAGAGCGGTATCACGTTTTTCGTTTAGCGAGTGAATCTTCTCGCCGTCCAAAGGCTGTTGAGGAGCGGCGTCGGTAGACATAGTAGCCAAAGTGGGTGGAGGATAGCAACAAGCGCCGTGATGACGTAGATGAATCCGAGTTTCCAGCAAATCTCGGATTCATCTACGTCATCACGCTAACCACACTCGATCTCTCTCTTCTCTCTTCCACCACCACCTTGCTCTTTCCACCACCCTCGCCCCATCATCGGCCTCGTTACGCGCTACGGCGACCTACTGGAATGTGCGGCGATACGCTGGTGCACTTGGACGTCGGCGCTCCAGGATGCGGAGGAGTTCATTGGGACGACAGCGGCCTCGGATGGCGCTGTCGTTAACGGTGCGTGTTCCTTCTGTCTCTTGAAGATCTGACTGAAATTCCCGGTGCTTTAGAAGTACCTGCAGCGTATTTGCCACCACGGCCACCGTCACCAAACTCCTCGCCTCGCATCAAGATGGCCACATATGATTTGCTTGGGATGCTGGGACGCCGACGACTACGGGAGCCCGGCAGCACTCTCACAATCGTCGTCCTCGCTCAAGTCACCTTGGTCGTCTCTGCGCGGGTCGTCCTCCACCCACGACCACCCATTCCCCAGGCATTGTTCCCCGTTTCGCCTCAGGACGCGTAAGCCCTGAGGCAGGCCGCATTTTCGTGATTTTCGACACATGAGGATCCTTATCTCTCTCGTGTTGCTTGCGCGTGACTTCCTCCCACTACATTTATCGGAGGCGGCGCGCGCTGATTGATTATGCACGCGCCAATTGGGGGGTGGAAGGCGTGCTTGGGATTACAGGCCCATCTACCCTACCGAAGTCATCCTTCCCATGTGCCGTCTACATTGAGCTCTGATATGAGCATAAATCCCAATTTGCGTGTTTGCTTTCCCTGGATGACTCCTTGTTAGCAGACGACGTGCTCCCAGCTTCTGGTACCACCCAAGGATATGAAAAAGCCCGTATCGTCCACACGTCTACCCAATGTCACAGGCATCCCTCATTGTCTTCGAACACTCAGGACACGGGCTTGTCGCATAAACAGGATTTAATGTGCCCACCAACAAAACCACGAGCAGATCCCGCTGAGCGCTCTGAGATTCGCGGACTATGCCTTCACCCCGCCGCTCTTACTTACATCTCGTGGAGATAAGACCTTCTATTTAGTTAGCTACTGTAGTTTACATCTGTTAGATTTACTAGTTAGCGCATAGGGTTCGAAGGTCAGGTTAAGTCAGGTTAAGTGACCTTAATCTGGCTTAACCGGTGACCGGACCGGTTAGGCAAATTGGACATTTTGGCTTGACCGTTAACCGTGACCGGTCAAGCGGCCTGACCGGTCAAGTTAAGCCGGTTAAGCGGTTTTGACCGGTTACGACCGTAACCCGGCTAAGACCGGTCATAATCGGTTTAGACCGTATTCCAAGGCAACAAAATGACCAGTGCAAGGCTTGAACCCATAGCTTGGCAGTTGATTAACACTGACAGAGCACGCACCATACTCACTCCGTCATTGAGACATGACTTTCAGGTTTGTTGAAGCCTCATGACGGTATACTAACGTTCAAGGGCAAGACACGGCGATGCTATGTACACTCACTCATGATTTCAAGAAATTCAGCATCAGACTCTGCTGGAGACCTAGATAGATACCAATAAGATTGTATAGAGCTACATTTATATCTACATTAACATGTCTTGCAAACATCTTCTCAATCCAGGATCAGATACTTCAACTTATCGATGGTTCATCGAGTAAGTTGTACTATAGTTGTGCGATAATACTGCTCTCAGCAAAAAATGAGTAAAATTCAAAGTTGAAGTATTCCTTCACACGAGTATATCCCGCCACATCCGAGTCTGAGCGCGGCCTTCGTTGCGGCGTTGTAGCCATCCCGAGGTGAGTTCCGTCGTCCGGTCCGATCATCCGACTGGTGATCGATGGTCAGATCTTGACCTTCAGCCACCACCACCTCGCGACGCCTGGTCTCCGACGACCCGACCTTGGACGCGGGTCTTCCAGGCGTCGTTCTGTTCCGATCTATTTCTTTTCTTCGGCTTTTTCGTGGATGTGCGGGCTTGAAGAGCCCGGCGGCCCGCTGGACGCGTAAGCCTCCAACGAGGCCGCAAATCTTCGACGACGATGGTGGAGACCCCTACATGGGCAGAGGACATAGTAGATTGAGTTGGGGACTCGACACCGCGCTGTCTGCTGACGGCCGGCGTCGTGCAGGTGCGCAATTTCTTTTGCCGTATTTCCTTTGTTAGCATCACTAACGACGACTACCCCACTACGAGAACCACGACCACATCTCCACGACGACGACTACGCCTCTGCCACCACCTTCACAGCGACGCCGCCAGCACAACCGGGATACGACACCCACACTGCTACCCACGCCAACAAAGACAATGACCCTGTCAAAACGAGGACCCTACCATCACCACGAAAGTCTTGCTCGGCACCAACAACAACAACGAGACGATGGTGACCGCATGGGCTAGAGCATTCGATAACTTGACGCTATCCTGTCTGCTGACAGGCGGCGTCTTTGAGGTGCGTATTTTTTTCTCCATCATTGGCAGTAACTAATCATTACTGCGGCAGCCACAGCAGCAACACGACGCCGACAGTAGCACCGCGACAACGACGAACATCCCATCGCCGATAACAACCGTATGGCGACGACGGCAACCGCCCTTGGCCACGGCGACTACGCTACCCCTGCCGCCGCCAGGACAAGAACAAATTCACAATGACGCCAACGCTGCACGATTCCCAACTACTAGATCACGAAGATCCGGATCTACGACGAGGAAGACACTGCTACCCTCCATAACGACGCCATCACGACGATGAGGACATGCTACCTCCACCACGTCGCATCTGCAGACCAAACGATTGCGGCGCTGGCCCAAATCACGCAGCGGCCACGGCGCGGCTGAACGCGTAAGCCCTCGACCCTCGAACGAGGCTGCACATAGCCGACTACAACGATGGAGATACGCGTGGACTTGCAGCGTCGTCAGGTTGCGTGTTGATTTTACTATGTCTTTTCCGTGTCGTGTTTACCTTAATAACAGGAGTACGGTACCACAACGACATCACCACCACCACAAACTTTCCCTAACTTTTTCCTAACGCAAGTCTCCCTTCCCTTCCCCCCACTGCCTTGCGGCTGCGCAACGTTATCTACAACGTCGCATTGTCGGGAGGAGTGAGGGGAACCTCGTGCACAACGAATGCTGCCCATGCTATTTAGCGCGGGCAAGCTCGAAGGGCACGAACAAAAATTTGCCGGTTATAACCGGTCACGACCGGTTATGCACGGTCAGGCCAAATATTGGTTTGCGACTTGACCGTTGACCGTGACCGGTCAAATAATGTGACCGGTCAACAGTCATCGGTCAAAATTTCGGTCAGGTCCGGTCAAGTCAAGCGACTTGACCGGTCAAGCTTAACCTGACCTCAAAACCCTATTAGCGCAGTACGTTATTCCTACAAAGACTAGCTCACCTTTTGTTCAGTAGTACCCAATAAACAGGTTTTGCCAGCCCAAAACCCTTCCGCCGCGAAGAACCAGTTGAGAGCCATGACCCCGTAGAGTATTTACATTCCCAAAGCCGTCGTGCGCGAATTGCTAACCGAATCGAAAATCAGTTCACAGCACAAAAAAGACAAACAGCGAGGCGCTCACAGGGTTATCTAAAGCCCCGTCCGAAGGAATCGAGAGCGGACAAACATTGCGACCCCGTCGTGCGGTCAAGACGTCGGCGAAGAGGACAAGATCAACATCCAAGACGTCCAGCCGACGACGACGATGTCTCGATCTAAGACGATGTCAACAATATTGTTGACAACGAGTAAGAGGATGACTTACCTGTAAGTAGTCGATGGAGGAGGGTGAAGAGTCTGCGCAAGCTTAAAGAAGACGAGCCCATGGACAGAGGCGGGGTCCAAGGCTAAGATGGCGATGTCAGCACCAACAACGAGCGAGGCCAAGACGTACCGGTACGTATTCAAGCAGGAGGGTAAGGAGTCCGTGGTGGCAGCGTCGAAGTCGCGAAGAAAAGTTGAACTGTTAAAGTAAAGGTAAGTCAAAGAACAAACGATTTGGATTTGAACATGGGTCGACCTACCAAGGGTGTCAATCCATGACTCGATGCTCCAAGTCCGCCGCCAGTTGCAGTCGTATGGCGGGGGTGCGTGTGGAGGGAGTGAGGGCATCACGCAGCCTAGAAAGCACGCCCGACTGGCCAGGGCGGCGGCGTTTGAGAGACGTCTGACAATACCGCAGGAACGCCGAATCCAACATCCTGACGGCCTGCCAAATGATGAGTGTCAAGTCCATGAGGAAATGACCCACCCCAACAAGACGAGTCGACGATCCCGAGATCCTCTCATGTCGACCTTGCTGACGAGAGTGAACGATCCGCCAGCCCGAACACGATCCCGACTGACACCCACTACCCGCCGGCGTCGAATCTCCTCAAATTCTGCGTGCTGGACAAGCTGCTGCCATTCCTTGGCCACTGCGATGAGAGCGATCGTCGACGCGAAATTTTGCTGAATGACATCGACTGGTGCAGCTGTCGGTGCGGCTACCGTTTCAGCAGGCGGAACGACTGGCGCTGGGGAGCTCGCAGTTGGCTCTGGGTCGCGGGCAGCGTCCTGAATTTCCACGTCTGTCGTGGGCGGGCGTAGGAGGACCGGTGGCCATCGTGGTCAAGAGTCAAAGAGATGACAGCGATCAGCGCTGTGGAAACCCTAACCCAACGTCATTCCCGCGCGAATGACGTTGGGTTAGGGTTCATTTGTTTCGGGACACATTCAAGTCGCGAGCAGCACTGTGCCCAAGTTTGCTCTTCACGCAGATGTTTCCAGCATCGCGATTGCTCCGCCATCCATCGCGCCCAGATTGAGCCATTCGCGGGAGGTAAAGTCATCAGTGACGGATTTCTCACTGGGTCGATGAAGCTTGAAGCTCCCGCTGGCTGCGGGTAGTCTTAGGAATTCAAGATACATAAGAAGATACATAAGATTTTTTTTGGGTATTATGCAAGTAGAAGAAAATATCAACGATAAATCTATCAGTGATCGAGCTCACAATCGTCTGCAATATCATCATGATACGGGCCCACCGAAACAAAGTTATCAGTGGGTAGACCTTCCCACTTCTCTAAAATATCCACCACCTTCAACCCAGGCTCCGTATGAGATGAACGATCCATCGGCATGCTATATGCAGCAAATGTTGTATCTATCTCCGTTCTGAAGTCTTCACAATTGAAAAGGAATGTTGTCGCCGCCCCACGCCATTCATTCACTGTCTGGCTATCCTCGCGTTCAGGGCGAATCCTCTGGCGTCCATCCAGACCTCTAAAAGAAGGATGAGTATCAATTGTTAGGCAACGAAGAGACTCACTGCAGATCCAACTGTTCTTGAGACTGATCCAAGATTTCTCGCACCTTATCAGGATGATTCAACAGAGCGAGTTCCCTCCATATAGTATCATTGGAACGCCAGTCAATCTCCTCTGCAATTTCGTTCAAAAAATAACCAAGGAGAAAGAAAGGCGGTGTGATGTTCGACTCATGGGCGGAGAGACATCGGTTTGTTACCAGACGAAAGTATATCATCTATGTATAGATAATTCAGCAAGGAAACGCGAATGAGAGAAAACGAACCTGAAGATACCGCTTGCCTTCAGTGCGGTTCTTTGGAACCTCGAAATTCTTTGCTAAAAATTCCTCTAACTTCGCATAGAATTCCGGATGGCGACCAGCCTTGCGCGCATTGAGGTAGTGCGGGCGGATGTATCCCAGACAGTAGAGTACCTCTGGGCCAGGGTTGACTGTAAAGTAGTGGGCGTAGCAGGAGGACGGTGCAGAGCGAAGTACACGTTCTGCATGGATGGTGTCGGAAGGAGGAATGAGGTTAACGTGGAGGTCATCCAAGACCTCCGGTGGTATCCGCTTGCGCGCGCCATGGTAGGGCGAGAAACTCAGGATCTTTGGATCCTCGTCGCTGTTGTAGTCAATGTCCATAGTGGGGCTACCACTGTGCGCCGAGGCATCGTCGGAGACGGAGATGGACATGGCAAATTATTAATAGTCGGAGGAGATGAGGAGGCGTTGACGAGACGACCAGGTTCAGCTTTCCAAAGTTGGTGGAGGAGAGCAACAAGCGCCGTGATGACGTAGTTGAATCCGAGTGTCAGCTTGAAAGTCGGATTCAACTACGTCATCACCGTTCTCTTGCTTCTGTCTTCCACCACCACCTGGCTCTCTCCATCACCCTCACCCCATCATCGGCCTCGTTGCGCGCTACGGCGACCTACTGGAATGTCCGATGATACGCTGGTGTACTTGGATGTTGGCGATGTTTGAATTTGGCACTGAGGTTCATGATGAGGAGTTCATTTGGACGACGATGGCCGTAGATGGCGCTGTCGTTAACGGTGCGTGTCCTTTGTGTTTTTAGAAATCTGACTGAAATTGCGGGTTCTTTAGAAGAATATTTTCTACCACCGCCCATCACCCACTCCTCGCCTCGGCACAAGATGGCCACTTACAATTCGATTGGGATACTGGAGATGCCGACAACTATGAGCCGAACGATTCAACTCGTTTGATACTTGACCAAACGCCAGCCATGGTACACACGAACTCCTTCAGGATGTGATGTTTATCTGCCGTGGCGGGAGTGTGGGCGCTGGGGCGGGACTGGGAGCCCCGATCGACCTGTCCTGTTGTGAAGTACGTCCTTCACCATGTCCGAGGGCAGACACTGACTCCCTATTATACAGCTTCTCTGCGTCTTTCGAACGCACGGTCGGATTCGGAGGTGGGCGTGTCAGCTGCTGGGGCGAGCAACTTTGCCGCGCTCTCCTTCCCCAGTCTCGTCCACGACGACGTGGAACTACCTTCAGCGCCTCCCATCCTTGCGCCCTCGACTGTTCCCATTCAAAACGAGGCGGACATATAATATTATGGGATTTGCGGTGTATCATCGAGTTTCCGCCAGGAAACATGATTCTCTTGCCCTCCGCCTTAGTCACTCATGGGAACTTGACAGTTATTCAGGATGGTGTTATGCGTGCAGCTTTCGTCCTTTATTCTGCAGCGGCATTGTTTGAATATGTTTGGAATAAGAAGAAGGGAAGTAGGAATACATTTCAGAATAATTTACGCGCTTTTCCTGTACACTCTTGAATATTCTATTTCTCTTCGTATTCTTTCATGATGGCATCGAGATCTCGAAGCCATGGGTGCTGCTGCTTTTTGGCAAGCTGTTCGACCATCCATTCATTGCGGATAGAGATCATCTCATCCAAAAAGAAGTTGTAGCTATATATACCGTGAGCCGATATGCAAAGGTAAGATTGCAAGTTAGGCATACCGTATTGATGAAAGTTCTCGTGCCATTGATTGAAAGACACCAAACCAGACATTGGTCTGTTCTGCGATAGACGAGTTGAACTGCCATTTGCCATCAGCAGTTTTTAATTCGGGGAAGAGTGTAGGAACACAATTGGCCTGGCAAACATCATCCTCGTCGCTATGAACATGTGAATGAAAAACATCCACAACAAGTCGAATAGCATCCCAATATGGATCATTATGAGCACGAAGAAACTTCCAAAGCGTACAAGCATTGTCGTAGAAGAGATGTGTCGGAATTAGAGCAGGATGAGGAAATGTTCGCTTGAGATATTCCTGAAACAGTTGAGTATTCCTTAGAGAGAAATAATATGAAGAAATACGAACATTAACAGACTCTGGTCCTTCAGCAACAAAAAAGGTACAACGAGAGACAATGACGCCACAGCAAAAAATGAATAGCTGCTCGTTGTGGGTGTAGTTCCGAGTAAACTTCATTCCATGAATATCCCTCTTGCCTGACTTTCCCTTGCCTTTATGCTTCTTCTTTTTACCGCTTGCAGTTGGAACACCATCTTTCTGAAGGCGTCGCTGCTCATCAAGATGTTGGGATTTGGCAATTTGCCGTTGGCGAGCCTCATCCTCAAGTACTCGATGCTCGGGAGAGTTGCACATTATATATGGTGCTTCTGAGGGTTGTATGCATCCGTCGACGTGACATTTGTCGGTGAGGGATAGATGTTCAGGACAGTACCAGTCTTTGACCGATCGAAGAGGAACTTTGCAGTGTTTAACACGACAGCAGGTATGTCCAAGGGTAACGCCGTCAGTAACGCCACCATGAATGATGCCTATAAACAATAAGCGACTGAAAATATGAGAATTTTAGGAGACAAACCAATCGGCTCTCCATTGTTGTCGGAAATGACTTTAAGACATTGATCGCAAGCATGTGCATACTGAGGTTGGCCAGTTCCAGCCATGCGCTGATTAGCGTCATGCAGAGCATCATCAAGTCGATGTTCCTGTTGCCCATGATGAGGAACACAAAGAACAATGTTATCTCGTTGACAACGTCGCAGAAGAGCATAAAGAAAGAAGGCGTCTAAAACCATTTCTTGTGTCAGCTCCTCCTTCAACGTTGAGGTTAATGTGGTGTGAGTACGTCCTAGTCGAAGATTATATAGTCGAGCTAGAATAGTGGAAGAGGAGCTATCATTTCTCAACAAACAGTTACAGCGATATAAGAAACTGCGTACTGAGAATGACATATGTTTTGTTCGAAAAATTCACATAACTGATCCTCTAGAAAGACAGTTGTGTTGATGTGAATGTATGGCCCCACATCAGCATAGAACTGTCGCTGAGAAGCTGGTGATTTTGGATTGGTAACACTATGATTGGGATGATAACGTGTGTTGCATTCTAAATCAGCAATGAGTATGTAGTACTTAATGGATGAATGTGAAAGAAACAGACTTGAGCAGTTAAGGGAAATGGAATATACTGGAAGTACGCCACGATGTAGAGTGTATAAGCGTGCTTCCACATAGACAGCATTTCCCAGTTTTGAGCCCTGACAGGTAGGATCTGGGCAACGTCGATGAGGTGGATAGAGCATTTCAGCACCTTTTAAACTTGAAATTAAATCATAAGGAAGTAACATCACATACGACGTACCGAGACTATAAGGCTGTCCGTATTGGCGAAAACTGTTATCTACAGCTTCTTGAAAGGCCAGAGAGGCTTCCCATTGAGGTACAAAGGCTTTAAGTCGAAGCCAGAGAGCTTGAATGATTTGATGTTCCGCAATGTTGGTGGCGATGCAAAGAAATTGAATAATGTTATCGGGGAGTAAAAAGGGAACTGAGCCCTCAAACTCGAGATGATTCCAAATGCGTTTCAGTAGGCAAAGCATAAGAGATGCCTTTTGTAAATCAATATCGTAGCCTTGAAGAGCATGAGCTAATTCATCGATGGAAATAGTCATGATGGGGGAACACAAGCTGTGATCAGTAGTAATATGTCACATCAAAGTTTGAAGGCACCTATAGGATGATTCGCTAGTACTCCTACAGGTATGTTCGAGCGCTCCTGTAGGTACTCGGCAAAGGCATCCTATAGGTATATTCGAGCGCGCCTGTAGGTACTCGGCAAAGGCATCCTACAGGTATATTCGAGCGCTCCTGTAGGTACTCGGCAAAGGCATCCTATAGGTATATTCGAGCGCGCCTGTAGGTACTCGGCAAAGGCATCCTACAGGTATGTTCGAGCGCTCCTGTAGGTACTCGGCAAAGGCATCCTACAGGTATATTCGAGCGCGCCTGTAGGTACTCGGCAAAGGCATCCTACAGGTATGTTCGAGCGCTCCTGTAGGTACTCAGCAAAGGCATCCTACAGGTATGTTCAAGCGGTCCTATAGGTGTACTCAGTTGGTATTCTACTCAGTACACTACAGGAGCATTGAGACCATCCTACAGGTTCTAAAAGTTTAGACCTGTAGGATGCTTGCCTGACATCTAATCCAACAGGCTCATTCGGTCAGCCCAATGTCTACGGGCGGACACCCGGAATACGTCCGTCCACCAGCACACCTGCAGGTTGTATTTGCGGAGCCTCCGAGGTACCTCGGAGGTTACCTCCGAGACGATCGCCAGCAGGAGCGGCGTTCTCGATCGCTCCACCTCGCGCCCACGCGCCTTACATATGCGTTGTCGTCGGCTGCCTTTTTTACGTAGTACAGTTTTCTATGCAGGCAGCGCTGCCGTAACAGGCGCTAACGTGTCGGTCCCGTAGACCGACCCTGCAATTGACTCGACACGAACATGCAGCAATGAGGGTAACGTACATATGGCACCTCTCTGCTCTCTACCCACCTCCACTCTGCGCACTTGAAGTTTCGCATGTGGTGCGGTCGCATACTTGTCGGAAAGCTGTATGTGGCGCAACAGCACGTGTATGCTACGCTTGGCCAGAGATGCTAAGGTAAAGCTGAAGGGACGCATCTTACCACGTTAACGAGCAGAAGGAAGCAGAGGGAGGGAATGTTACGGCTTGACGGTACGGAAGACAGCGCCCGGCTTTGATTTCGTTGCACTTACACTCCATTGACATTATGATGATACTGGTTTCTGATTTTAAGAATATGAAAGAGCAAGATGTCAGACGGAACGAGCAGCACTAGTCATTATCAAGAACAAGAGAAAAAGAAAAAGAAAATACAAGCAAATCTGAAATCAAGAGTAGCGAGCAATCCAAGACGAAACCGAAAGGAAGACAAACGCAACACAGTCCAGAGCCCGGAAAGTGATGCTTGTTGACGTCGACGTGAGCAGGAGCGAGGCTGCGAGAATTGGATCAAGTTGACCGATGAGTCTGGAAGAACCCGGGAAAAGAAGACACTCAACCCACCATTCTCTCCTGCTTCCCCTCCCACATTTACTCTGTTGCCCACAAGCCGCCCACATGCCCAACGACGCGCAATACAATAGCGGCACCCTAGAAGAAATTCAACCCAGTTATTAATATACGCACGTCAAGGCAGCGTACGACGGTGGCCCACACCAACTTCCACCACGTCAAGCGATGCATCAAGCCCATCTCTTCCTGAACAAGTTCAACGCCCGTATCGAAGGCTTCATCCGTCTCCTCAGACATCTACAGGCCAGCGTAAACATCTCGGCATAGTGATCACTCTCAAGTTGGTACCTACCGCCAGCTGCTCGACACTTGTATCATCATCCACCACGATCTACAGAGAAACATGAACGAGCGTTTCGACATGGCATGGAAGTGAAGGACATACGGGAAGCGTCTCCCTGGCGAATAAGGGACCTGCTCGGGCGTAGGGCTCGTACCGCCGCCACCTACGGCTCTGGGAGATGCCCTGACGGAGTCGCAGCTCACGAGGAGGCCTCTGGTCCATGCCTTATGTCTGGGACGATGGGAAGAAAGTGAGTAGCACCATTATGTTTTAAACTTTTGACGACTACGGAGGATCCAGTTTCGGTTACGAAAGCGCATCACTAGCTTCTCTCGTGTCAAAAGGCAGGAACAATCTGCCTCGACCTCCTCCGTCCGTTGGCGCTCTATCGACGACAGATCACTTGCGAAGACGCCTTTGACATACCCAAAAGCTAGC
Organism: Hymenopellis radicata; assembly: GCA_015501595.1. Taxonomy (NCBI): domain Eukaryota; kingdom Fungi; phylum Basidiomycota; class Agaricomycetes; order Agaricales; family Physalacriaceae; genus Hymenopellis; species Hymenopellis radicata. The sequence continues at coordinate 72,393 of JADNRX010000189.1, read as the reverse complement.
CAGTCGAATTCGCCATATCTATCTTTCGAAGAGGTAGCCCAGTGAGGAACGCGCAATAACGAGGTTTCCCCCTTTCCATTCAAACCTGCACACCAAAGGCTCTGTTCATCCGACCATTCCTTGAATCTCGCTTTGAAATCATCCTTTTCTTGGGAGACAGAATCACGTGATGTGGCGCATGGAGAGGACACAACTCCCAAGTATGAAAGTCGCGGTAATTTCATTGAGGACGGCCATATGAAACGAGGAATTAAAGTCGCATTAAAGGCCGACGATGAGGATGAACGGCTGGAATTCAGAGGCAGATTCAGCAACATAGATAAGCCAAGTTCCGTTGCATGCAAGGACATTCCAAGTGTGACAAAAGGAGGGAAATTGAGGATGTTTCTCGAGACGTCCTATCTCTAGAGAGCAAGCAGGTCAAATCCGCATCGGTGGAAGAAGTTGCAATCTCACCGTACAGCCGTTCACTCCGGTTCTCCTCAATAGAATTTGCGCGCGCCTTTCAAAATCTGCTTTTAGCCCTCAGGTTCCACTATGGCATGAGGTAGGCGGTCTAGTCGGTCTCGTTGATCAGTCCCCAGCTGCGTCTAAATGTCTGTGGTAGACGATGCGTCCCCTCTTCGTAACCTATTACGCCACCTCCTTTCCAAGGGTCTGGACAGTCAACTTGACGTGAATGCTTTCATCTCAAAGATAGTGGGCGGTCCTAGAAACTCTTGGACTGCAAGCATAAATCTTGGAAGACGTAGGAAATTTCCTCTTGCATTCTCCGGCAGATTTGACGCTGATTTGGTCAAAAAATAGGAAGTCCTCGTTGACGGCGTTCAAGGCGACGAGGTTGCGACGAGGCGTTGGACATGTCTTGCGTGTCTGAGCCACTTGGTGGATGGAGAGACAAAGGTGAAATTGCCAATTTCGATCAAGACGCCTTTGTTCCTCGACGGTCATCTCAAACCTGGCTTTCTGTCGACATTAATTCTACCGGCCTTGGGGCTTGTAAATATCATCCAAGGCCAGCGCCTCTTAACCTCAGATTATGGTCGACGTCGGCATTCTGGTTTCAGCCTATCTCATCAGGAACCTCTTTCGTCGATGGCTCGATAATATGGAGATCCGTCTAAGTGCGTCCATGTTATCCTAACGATTCGTACAACAGCTCACACTCATTAGGCATTCTCATAGTCAGAGTCGAGGACCTTAACGCACGGGTTGAATTCTACAGGCTTTGTCAGTTACATGGCATTCGACGCCGACATCCTCCCATCCTCATCAGCGGAACGCATTCCTAAAAGTTCTTTGGGTAGACTGCGGTCATGGAGACCCAATGTGCACATTTCAAGCGTCAACCAATCGGGCTTCATATCTCCTCTGGTTTATTGTTCACTTTGTACTACATCCAGGTCCTAATACAGATGCATATATTTACGATTCTTCTGTCTTCTTCTCCCCATCAGAGAATGCGCCTGCCTGTATGTTGTACAGCTTCGCATACTCCCCATCGAGCGCCAAGAGCTCAGAATGCGTTCCAGACTCCGCAAGTGTACCGTCCTTCAAGCACCTAGGAACGTGCGTTCAGTATGACCTCTTATACATGTCACGAAGACCATGCTCACAAAATCAAATCAGCGCGCTTCGTCAAGTGCCCAAACCTGTGTGTGACGAAGACCAATGTCTTTCCCTCTCGCGCCTTGATGAGGTTCTCGAACAACGCCGCCTCTCCTTCGGCATCCAGAGCAGAGGTGGGCTCGTCAACTGCCACGAACTTCACCCGTCCAGATTCGAATCGCATGAATGTGCGGGATCTGTACAAAGGTGAATTGACTTTACAGGTCAAGCTTGATTCACTTACGCAACCATACGTTGCTGTTCTCCGCCAGACAGTTCGATGCGTTTCGGGAGCTTCTTAAATTCGACATTGAGCGGATGGGCCTCATCTGCTGGGACATTATGGATCCCGGCCTTGGATTTCGGATCCAGCGTAGTTTCTAACCCATCCTTGAGCTTCTCCAAGCAGTGCTTCGCGCCACCTTGGTATGCGGCACGACTGATAGCTTCCAAGTCACCCACTTTATCGACGTATCCCATACCGATGTTCTCTCCAAGGGAGAGCGGGAAAAGCGTGTGCTCTTGGGTGAGCACGGCGGTGGCTTGTCGGAGATCAGTTATCCGGTACTCGGATATTGGGTGTCCGTCCACGATGATGAAATCGGGAGATGGGCAGTCATGCAGGCGGGTCAGCAGCTTGATCAGTGTTGATTTCCCACTCCCATTAGCACCGACAACGACAATTAGCTGGCCAGAAGATATAACAAACGATATATCGCGTAGCGTGGGGATTTCATTCTGGCTCCCGGGGTAAGAGAAAGAAAGGTTCCTGTTGAGAGAGTGAGAAAGGCAGACCAGATGCGCCACTCTACCTACCTGAGTTCGAATGACATTCCTTTGCTTTTCTCGAACTCCGACTGCGGATAAGCAATCTGGCCATCCTTCATCGCGCTTTGTATATCATCGGAAGCGTACAGACATCGAATGTCCTCGTACTTTCGTTTGATTCTATGAACGCTGAACATGAGGTGACTGAGCGCATTTCCTAGCGCATTAGCGGATTGCTGCCAGGTTGCAAACTGTGACACTGTCATGGAAAACGGGTTTGTGATGGCGATGAATGCGCAAAATAGCTTGACAAGGTTATGAGAAGAGGCGGGACAGAAATCGCGAGAAAAGTAGTTACTGCTGGGAAATCGCCAACGACTCGCATCGCCATTTCCCGCGCAGAGTCTTCATAGAGCATTTCTTGAAACATGGGAGGCTCATCTGAAAGGTCGCCGCGTAAATCTGCTGCCTTCTCATACTCTGATATATGTCGCGTCAGCACAGTTCGCATCAGAATAGCATATAGCATGAATGTACGTACCATCAACGACGTAGTCGGCGAGGTTGCCAGCTATGATTTCTGAGCGAAAGGCGGGAAGGACTAATTGGCTGAATGATTCCATACGCTTGTAAGCAACGTTCTCTGTGTGATATATGTGGGCTGCACGCCTTTTAGTGCATGAAAATGGTAGTAGGGATTGCACTTGCGAGTATCCCACAACGGATTGAACGTGTATAGCGTCATCATTGGGCGTAGAATGCACATCAAGAGGAACAGAGGGTTCTCGCGGGATGCGCGAGAGACGAGTAGCAGTTGACTGATTGTCGCGGTCGAAGATTCCAAGAAGGTGATAAGAGTCTCGAAAGAGCTCCATGACTCGACGTAGGAATCAGTAGAGGCTGCACGGCGTGAGATCGAGTATGAACTACGGTCTTGAAAAGTCTCACCAGCCGTGACATCCATGAGCAAATTGGCTGGAGCAAGGACGTGAGGAGGACTGGCGATACCAAAGAGGCAACCCACCTCTCATCGTTTTGAGATTGAAGTGATTGTTCACCCTAGTCGTTAAGCGAGGCACGATCATCCCAGAAGCCCACTTCAAGGCGGCAGAGGCCAACACGAATCCAAATCGTATGCACAGCGCATTAACAATCTGTCTCGTATTGGGTTGCCCAGAGATTATAGCGATTTCAATCTATGAGTCGCGTGAGTATCCACACGAAATACTTAAAAGTGAGGACAAGACCCACATGTTTCAACAGACGTGTCGATGTGTAAAGGAGAACCGTCGTATGGAATGAATTCCAGATGTTGGAGAGGATGTACAATGTCGTCAGAGTCGGATCAAGAGTGAAGACGTCGACGATCAGACGGTGGAAGAGAGGAATCGCAGAAGCAACACTGGAGAACCGTTCACTGATGTTCCAAGAGGACGATTCGCCCAAGGCAACATCGTAGATACCCATCTTCATCCTTCGGATTCCAGGCGTGTGTTTCCGGAAGAGCACTCGTCCCAGGCGACTCAAAGTCGATCGAAGCCATCCTTGGGCTTTATGGGAAGACTGAGGATCCACTAGAGCTCGATGAACACCGCAGAGCAACATGGGGGGATACGGTGAAGCGCCTGGGTCGGGCGCTAATATACATGATTCTGCGAGTTCGGATTCTTGTCATTTTGCTGATTGAGTTTGTTCCGCGTGCAGTCATGTTCGGTCCACAATGAGATGCCAACGTAGTACAGGTCCTATGACTGCCTTTGTTACATACCTGCAGTAGAGGTGGGACGCTGTTCTACTTAAATTAGGCTCGAGCCGGTCTTCCGAAAGAGGTGCGATCACGTCATCTGCTCCTAACATGGCTCGCCACAACCATGACCGGCTCTTGACAACCCACGGCCATGACCATAGAAAGCGTAATCCCCGTCACGCATGACCGCCTCCGTCGGGAGCTGTCTGCGAGACAAGTTCAGATGATTGCCATCGCTGGCACCATCGGCACCGGCCTCTTCTTAGGCAAGTTCCGTCCAGCAAGCCTCGCTTTAGCTGACTATCGCAGGTACTGGACGTTCTTTGGCACAAGGAGGGCCAGCAAGTGTTCTGATATGCTATGGTCTCGTCGGATTCATTGTCTACGTCACACTTCTACTGTTGGGTGAAATGGCCACACAGTACCCCGTCGCAGGCTCCTTCAACGCTTACACGACGCGTTTCTTCTCCCCTGCCTACGGATTCGCATTATCTTGGAACTACTGGTTTAATGACGCGGTGTCTGTTGCCTCTGATTTGACAGCCGCACAACTAGTTCTGCATTATTGGACTGACTGGCACCCATGGGTTATCAGCTTTGTCTTCTGGGTCTTTCTGGTCAGTGTAAATGCCATCCACGTAAGGGCTTACGGAGAACTTGGTGTGTCTCTTTGTCATCCACTTCATTTCACCTCTAAGCTATGGACTTGTCAGAGTACTGGCTGTCGTCGTTGAAAGTCGTGACGGTCATCGCGTTCATAATCGTCGGGATATTTGTCAACCTCGGCGTTAATGTAGAACATCGTGTCATTGGGTTCAGCAATTGGGCTATCGAAGGCGCTCCTTTCGTCGGTGGTTTTGGCGGCTTTGCGAGAGTATTCGTTACGGCTAGCTTTGCATGTAAGAAACGTGTACTTCGGCGAGACCTGGGCTAATCGCATTGTTAAGATGGCGGCACCGAAAGTTTAGGCATAGCTGCTGGTGAAACTAAAAATCCATCTTCTAACATGCCAAAAGTAGTCAAGTTCGTATTCTGGAGGTGAGTTGCGTACCATTCACAGCTCTTTCACATTGATGAAAACCCCCATCTCCAAGGATCCTTCTGTTCTATATTCTGAGTATACTCTTGATCGGCTTAAATGGTCAGTCTTATCACTCTTCCATGACCTATGGATGAACATGCCTTCAGTACCTTGGGATTACCCAAACCTTTCCAATCGGAGTACGACCACTTCACCATTCACTATTGTATTCCAATATGCTGGATCTAGTAGGCCTCTTTTCAAACTTCTCTGGTGCTTGCTGATCATCTCAGGCGCCGCGGCGTCGTTTATGAACACTGTCATCCTCAGTTCCGTCCTCTCGGCTGGAAACCATGCTCTCTTCGCTGGTACCCGCGTGTTATACGGTTAGCAACACGTTGCCTTGAGACGTTCGCTTTTTGAGAGTATCCGATAGGTTTATCGGTGAATTCTCCCGCACAGGCGCCCAAGGTATTCTCATGGACGAGTTCGCGAGGGGTTCCTTTGCCTGCATTGGCACTCACGAGTAGCGTGAGCGCTTTATGTTTTGGCTCTAGTTTCATCGGGAGCGGTCAACTCTGGGGTTGGCTACAAAATATTGTTGGCGTCTCAAACCAGGTTCGCTCTGTCCTCCTCCCAGTTTCGTCATAACTCATCGGCATGCCATAGATTGCTTGGTTATCGATAGGTCTTGCCAGCTGGAGATTCAGGACCGCATGGGTTCGGCAAGGACGTCCGTTAAGCGAATTGAAGTTCCGTGCTTCCTGGACCTGGCCATGGGGACCGCTCTTCGTCGTACGTTTATTTCATCGAATCGCGCATAGTCTGCATTGAATGACGTGGATCTTACAGGTCTGCACAGTGGCAATGCTTATCTTAAGTACAACGCTACATTTAATATCTGATCACCGCTAATCTTCAACAGTCCAGGGTTGGTCCTCTGTCATCCCGCATTTCTCAGGAATCGATTTCGTCTCGTTCTACATCGAAATTCCCGTTATGATGATTATGTATTTCGCCTGGCTTGCCTCGAAGAGAAGGCGAAAGCCCATCGACGTATCAGCCGCATCGGAAGATACGCCACTTCTTGGGACAGAGCATGCGGCGACAAGTCCATGGTTTCATGACATCGTTGATGTCAACACTGTGGATCTCAAGGTGGACGAGTACGAGGAAGCACAGCGGGAAAACGCTAAGATTCGGACTCGGCAGTCTTTCTTACGCTCGTTGTACAATTGGGTTGCATAATCTCATAAGTAGAGTCATAGAACTAGCGGTCCGAATGGAGCGCGCGGGCCTGCGGTGCGAGCAAGCCGCCTGTGTTGAACGTATTTCATTCTACGAATTCAAAATTGGCGATGCGTTGTACCCCGCACCCCTCGCAGCACCCCACGGGGATATAGGTCCCGCAACACGATTTCAAATAACGCGAACAACAACGGACCACGGCTGGAAGCTGTAAAGCTCTTCAACTTGAAGGCAGCTCTACTGAAGCGCATGAAAATCTTAGCATGTCATCATTCTATCTTGTTTCTATTCAGTCGTACAGTACCATGTACCATGGTCCATATCTAATCCGGTGAACTTTTAAAGTTACTGCGACCGGTTCTTCCGCTTGCATGACAAAGATCGGTCCCTAGTCCTCCTGCTGTTGTGCAATGTTTTTTATTAGTATGTAAGGTTCTGAGTGACCCGGGCGTCTGTGCGATTCGCAACGAGGCGAACTTGAAGATGACGTGAATAGGGGCATCAGCGATCTAAATCTCGGACACATTGCATCTTCCTGCCCTTCTCGCGTGCGGAACTTGAACCAAAACTTGGAAGTAGGGTAGAGATATCCGGCTCAACATTATACTACCTTTCTCATGCTCCTCACGACCTTTCTTTCGAAGCTGGTACTGGCCCCCAGAAAACCACAAACAGTTGCCGCCAGCGAATTCCCTTCGTACCTTCGACAGCTCAGCCTCGGCCTCACGGCTAGCACAGATTCCGATCTACCCGAGTGCCACTGCAGGGCACCGTCACGACGGTTTATCCCTACTCCCCATATCCCCGCAATTCCCATTATTGCATTTCGCGGAGGGAAAAAAGCAAAACACAAGAAAACACCCTCGGGCCGCCGACACCGTCACCTGTCTGTTCCTGTATGGAAACGCCATAAATACCGTAAGGTTGCATCCAGCACCCTTTGAAGGTGATTCCTGCCCCACCACCATCCTCCCCATCATGAACGACACGTCCCTCAACGCGACGCCCTCGAAGGAGTCTGACAAGCCTCAGATCGAGGAGATAGAGGACCAGAGGAAGACAGACCTCTCTTGGACGACGCAGAATGATCAAGAAGACACAACGCGCGCTTCGGGGCGTTTTGGTGCCCTCCTCAAGAGGAATCCCTCCCCGGCCTTTCTCGCCGACGTTGCCAAGCTGAATTCTATGGACCTCGATCCGAAAGAGGTCAAGCGTTTGGAGCGCAAAATCGACCTTCTTATCATCCCGGCACTGTCTATCTGCTACATGGTCGGTCTATACCCTTCGTCACTCTATTTTATTCCCAAATTCTGACTCTTGTGCCTAGTTCTACTATATGTGAGCTCATCACTGTCGTGGACACGATTATTGTCTGACCGCGCGCGTAGAGATAAGACAACTCTTTCATATGCCGCGATCTTCGGCAGTATGTTGCTGGGTTTCCCTTCGAGTGATTGACCTTAAAGGCTTACGTTGTTCTAGTCAAGGACGATCTGAAGCTCAAACCTTCTGAATACGTGAGTCACACGCTTCTCATTTGCACGTCTCGACTCATATTTGTCGTACAGAGCTGGCTCTCCAGTATCTTCTACTGTTCGTACCTCCGGTTTCCGCTCTCGGCTCCTGGTTAGGCTAACACGATGTCCCTAGTCGGTTGGCTTGCCTGGGCTCTACCTACGAACATTTTGATGCAGAAGTTCCCGCTCAGCAAATACCTGGCCTTCAATGTGCGTGAAAACCTCGATACGCTATCAACGCTTGTATTGACCGAAATAACTTGAAGATCTTCATGTGGGGTGTTCTCCTCATGGCGCAGGCGGCCAGTCGAAACTTCACCGAGTTGGCCATTCTGCGTATTCTTTCCGGCGCGTTCGAGGCCACCGCTGACCCCGCCTTTGTGCTCATCACCGGCATGTGGTATACGCGAGGACAAGTACCCGCGCGCATCGGATACTGGTACCTGTAAGTGGCTTTCTTGGGTCGGCAAACCTTTCCTTATGGTTGTGTAGCGCCAACGGCCTAGGTATTGCACTGGGTGGTCTACTTGGATACGCCATCGGACATGTAATATTCTCCTCTTCTTGAAGTGCGCATTCTTACGCCCGTTTAGATCAATGGTGCCCTTACTTCGTGGAAGTACGAGTTCTTAATCGTGGGCGCTCTGTGCAGTGCTTGGGCGGTCTTTCTTTTCATCTTTATCCCTGATTCGCCGTACCATACTCACTGGTTTAACCGAACGGAGCGACTCATCATCATAAGTCGCAAACGCGACGACCAGAATTTGACCGACAACAGAGAGTGAGCCCACTTGAAACCCTTCATTCTGAGTACACATTCTCACGGTCCTCGACTTAGATGGAAGGCGAGTCAGGTCTTGGAAGCGTTCATGGATGTCAAGATCTATCTATTCTTCTTGTTCGGCTTCACCGCCAACGTACCTAACGGTGGGACTTCCAACTTTGGTACAATCATTGTCAAAGGGTAAGCAAGTTGGCCTTTCTCGCTTGCGCCTCGGTGTTGATCTCATCTGCTGCAGATTCGGCTTCAACACATTCCAAACGACACTGATGCAAATTCCCTACGGGATAATAATTGCCTTGATGTATGTCAGAATGTTAATAGCAGTGGACATCGTCTAACACTGTTATAGCATTCTGCTTGCTATCTACGTCAACACGAAATTGCCCAAGGGCAATAGGACATACCTTATGGCGGCTACTAACCTTCCGACGGTTGCTGGCTTCGGGATGATCGCATGGGCCAAGCCACAAGCTGCGCGGCTTATTGGATACTGTACGCACTAGTTGGACCTCGTTCGAATCGTCGTTTGACTTGCTTGTAGGGATCACTGGCGCTTCGAATGCGACTTTCGTACTGGGATTGTCCATTGTCTCTGGAAACGTCGGTGGCCAGACGAAGAAGGCCATTGCCAGTGCTGCTGTTTTCCTGGGTGTTGCTGCCGGGTAAGCTGTTTTCATGTTGGTTCTTATCCGTCGCAATCTGACTCGTCTGTTTGTAGGAATATTGTTGGACCATTCTTGTTCAAAGATTCGGAGGCGCCTGGGTATAAGACAGGTGTCATTGGTTGCATGGTATCGCGCGCACTCGAAGTAAGTGTTTAACAACCTTGGCATTGTGCGCCATACTCATGTGCGGACTAGATCGTCATCATCCTTATTCTCCGTGTCATTTTCGTCACTGCTAACCGTAAGCGCGATCGCGCCGTTGCGGAAGGCAGAGTCGAATACGACCCGAACCAGACCGGCTTGGAGGACATCACTGACTGGAACAATCCTGCGTTCCGTTACATCACAGTGAGTTTTATGCTGTATATCTTACTTCCTTGGCTGAATGAGCTGAATAGTAAAATGGCTGCTCTGTTACTTACTGACCGGTTTTGGTTTCCCGAATCTTGCATCGTTGAGTCGTCAGGCTTGCTAGCAATGTATTATAGATCAGCTGAGTGTTCAATGTACAACATCTTCATGGAACGATTTACGTGAAGTAAGTAAGTTATTGTGTAAGTACTAAATGATACAATGAGTGGTGTTGCGATCCTCTAAACAATGAGTGATAGTGTACAGATGTAATAAAATCCGCCCGACAGCTGAGTAGTTTCCTACTGCAGGCTTTCGGACACTTCAGCATTCGCTTTCACCGCGCTGGAATCGGGCGGATGATTGTCTTTGATATCAAGCGACGTTCCGTCTGGGCTTGCACGAATAACCACAACGTCGCCGTCCCTGTGTGTTGCCGGGTCAGTAATATCCCAACAGTTTCTGCAAACAGTCAGACGAACCGAATAGTGCCCTTCAACAGCTTTTGGGCCAAAGGGAACAGTACATCGGTGCGGACGACGCGAGCAATGGCGCGCGCTCCGTACACTTGCGAGTACCCTTGCTTGGCGAGTAGATTGCGGGCAGTATCGTCGACGTCCATGACAATCCTGCGTCCCTTCAATCGCTCCGCAACGTCCTTCAACCGGAGATCGACGACTTGGAGTATGGATTCCCTCGAGAGCTTATTGAAGACGAGCATCGTATCAAGTCGGTTTAGAAGTTCCGGTGGGAAGTAGGACGAGGTACGCTCAAGAACCTCGTCTCTAGCTTCCGGTGTGACCACGCCGTCTTCGGTACAGGCAGTCGGGTGCGCGAGGATGTCGCTGCCTGAGATCCCTCGTTAGCCTCACTGGTGTTAGCGGAATGGCGGCTACTCACCAAGGTTGCTTGTAAGGCAGATAATGGTGTTCTGAGTAACGAGCTTTAGATTCATGGGCTGACAGTTCGACAAGTATTCACCTTGAAGTCTACTTTCCGCCCTTGGCTGTCTGTAATGCTACCTTCATCAAGGATTTGAAGTAATATCATGGCGACGTCCTAAAAATACGTCAGCAGTGATCTCAAAATAGAGAAAGGCAGGAATGTACCTTGTGAGCCTTCTCCAGTTCGTCCAGTAAGATAACAGCTGAGAAACAATGAAGCATGGAAGCGCGTGAGCTACTAGCAACTTACCATATGGCTTTCTGCGAACGGCTTCAGTCAACTGTCCACCCTCTTCGAAGCCTACGTAGCCAGGGGCCGCGCCAATGAGTCGCGAAATGGTATGCCGATCGTGGTACTCCGACATGTTGATATTGATGCTAAAAGATCATTGAACGGAGCTGAGTACAAGGGATTGGATCACTTACAGCCCACGTTGTTCGTCGTTGAAGAGGAACCCAGCCAAAGCTTTGCATAACTCGGTCTAAAAAATTCCAGTGAGGATTTCTCGTGGACTTAGGAGAGACGTCAGTCTACCTTGCCGACACCAGTGGGACCCAGAAACAAGAACGAGGCAACAGGTCTGTTGGGAGCTTGAAGACCAGCGCGCGAGATGCGGACTGCGTCGCTAACGGCTGCGATAACGTGATCTTGTCCAACGACTCGTTGTCTCAAGACCTCGTCCATCTAAATAGAATGTCAAATCACTGGAATACGGATGATATACAAAATCGCCTACATGAACGAGTTTATCCCGCTCTCCTTTGAGAAGGTTCTGAACGGGGATGCCAGTGGCCTTGGCGACAACCCTTGAAATGTCGTCTGAGGTGACACGCTCGTGCAGCATCGAAGACTCGCTTTGTAGCGTCTCAGTATTCTCATCCGGTAATTGCCGCTCTAGTTCTGGAATAGTGGAGAAGCGCAATCGACTAGCCAATTCAAAGTGGCCTTGACGCTGAGCAACTTCCAATTGGTGTTTCGCTTCCTCCAAACGTCCCTTGAGATCCTTAATGCGGTCCAAGCGCGTCCTTTCTACATAGAATGTCAATCTTCCAGGCAAGCGGACGAGACATCGAGCTCCTTACCTTCTTGCCATATCGCCGTTAACCGCGAAGCCTCGTCGCGTTTTGCAGCGAGGTCAGATTCGACCTTCTGCCTGCGCTCAACGCTGAATATATCCGACTCGTTCTTCAGACTCTCCAACTCGATCTGAAGAGTCATAATTTCCCGATCAAGTGCTTCGAGCTCGTCGGGCTTGGACTCTTGGGCGAGTCGCAACGCAGACGCTGCCTCGTCAATCAGATCAATTGCTTTGTCGGGCAGAAAACGATCAGCGATATAGCGCGCAGAATACACGGCAGCTGTAACGAGGGCGGCGTCCGAAATCTCGACACCATGATGCACCTCGTAACGACCTTTGAGACCGCGTAGAATTGAGATGGTAGCCTCCACAGTCGGTTCGTCTATTTGAACGGGTTGAAATCGGCGCTCAAGAGCAGCGTCCTTGTTAATGGTTTTCCGGTATTCTTCCCGCGTCGTGGCCCCAACGAGCTGAAGCCCTCTGGCGAGAGCGGGCTTGATCATTTGACCAGCGTCGATACTCCCTTCAGCCTTGCCGAGGTTGAAGAGAGTGTCTACATATTAGTTAGCAAACCAGTCGACTGAGATTACATATCTGGCGATACGCACGAACTTCGTCAATGAAACAAATAACATTCCTTGCCTCGGCCTCTATGTCGCGAATCAGGGCCTTGAATTTCTCCTCGAATTGACCGCGAATGCCGGAACCTGCCATTATGGCAGAAAGATCGATGGAAAGCACTCGTTTGTCTTGCAAAGACTGGCGGAAAGACGTGAATTGTAAAGAAGAGCATAGTACTGATAGAACAGGTACCTCGGGAACCTCTTTAGCAATGATTCGCGCTGCGAGACCTTCCAAAATCGCGGTCTTGCCAACTCCAGGAGCACCGATGAGCTGAAAGACTTGAGATTTCATGGAATGCAAATTTGACGCGTCGGACATACCACAGGATTGGACTTTGTTCGACGAGACAGAACTGTAGCTGTTCAGAGGTCTGGGTTTGACACTGCGTACTAATTGACTCACTTTGTATAGTCCTTCTAATCTCTTCGTCTCTGCCTATGACCGGATCAGTTTGCCATTCCTCGCCATCTCCGTCAAGTCTACACTCTGCAAACAGTGTGAGAAAACGAGGAATAGATACCACTAAAGACTTGCTCACGTATTCCTTCAGGGCATCTCCTTGGTTCTGCTGTCCACCCATATTAAATGAAGGAAATCCACCGGGGAACCCTGCTCCTCCGAAGGAGGCTTCGAGTAATGCCTCAAGCTATTCACCGGGCGTGCATTCAGAAATGCGCTTGGAACGAGTATTCGACGCGGGTTCGGAACTAGATACGCTCTTCGCGCACCCGTGGAAAGGAGAGATTTCGAGATGGTCCTTGAGCTTAGCATAGTGGGAGCAAGACTCTGGACACGATTCCCATTCCTCTATTAAGTGCTCATCAAGGCTTCGGTCCGGGAAAAGGGCCGAACAGTCGAGAATTTTTCCTCCGTCATTCCACGTGACATCCACGTGGATGAACTTCAGCAAAGTTAGAACGCGACTCTTATTCTCTCCGCCACTCACTCTACAGAAACTGACAGTGGAATTTGCGGACATACGAATCGATATCAGCGCCCATCGGTGCCGTTCACCGCGCCTTCTGACAATATGGTAGTCATATAGCAGCGCTTTGATTCAGCCGCGTAGCACAGGCGCTTAAAACGTAAAACTTGACACAGGCGCAACTTGCCTTCGCCTGCCATGCTCCTATGTGGTATCCACTCTGTTGTTCTTAGATATCCTCATTCCCTACAGGCCGCCATTCTCCGGGGTGGATTAGCCGCGCTTGTCACAAGGTCTCATTCTTCTTCGCTCAACAAGAGACAATCGAGCGACATCAACTGGGCGTTTGGAAGTTGTCTGTCGCGCGTTCATCTGGCTGGAATCTGCGCAAACACCTGGGCAATGTTGCCACTATCTTTTCAAGCTTTCCGCTGTTCCGTCGACTGGCGACTGACGTGTATGCGCTAAGACCAGGCCTATCCGTTCTTTATGTCGCCTCATCTATCTGGAATGGAGTGAAGCCTGCTGTGTTATTATACTTGTCCAATCGTCTTTTAGAACAGGTGAACCATTCACGACGTGCAAGGTCTTGCTAGCCATGCTAATTCTCGCAAGATAGAAACAGTGATCACAACTGGGCAGCCTAATACCTCCGCGTTAGTGAATGCGTTGGTAGCGCGGGTGCTCTGTGTTGTCGCAGCAACTTATCTTAGATGGTTGGATCAGAAGCTATTGCCTCAACTGGAATCTGCTGTGAAGCGACACTTTGGGTTCTTTTTATTGCGAGGTACGTTTGTGAGTTTTGAAAATGGCTCCCACCTAACTTCAATCTGTACAGCACAGCTGAGGCTTGACATTCCTACGGTAAACGGTAGTTCATGGGTATTCATCACCGTGGTTCGCACTCATAGATCATTGCAGACCCAAAAGGCAATATCGAGGCCACTTCAGATGTTGCCTGGGATTCATTCGACTTCATTGTACGGTTCTTCGGCGACCTGCTGAACACATGTAGTCAACTGGTTGTCATTGCACATTCGGCTCGGAAAACGGGATCTCCCACATTCCTCATTTTTTGTTTGGCTAGACCGCTGCTCTCCATGGGTGGTATATCTCTCTGGGACCTTCGTAAGTTGGTGATCTTGACTCCCTTTCGATATTCTAATATGTCAACAGCCTATATATACTACACCAATAACGCGTCGTACAAGCGCGTTCAAGCCTTGGAGGAGATGGCTTCCACCGAATATCGATCGGAAGTCCTCAGCGGCGACCTTGTCGAGTACATACTAGACGGCAAGTTTGATTGCACCTCCATTGAACCTCTCTCACCGGTTACGTTAGAACATCAAAAGGCAACGTCGAACCTCGCCTCTCTATCGGACGATTATCCTACATGTCAGCTGTCCATGAACGAGTACCCCATACATATGATCACACATAAATTACTTGGTGATCTGCCCATGGTAGGTCCTTGAGTTTTTTACTGCATTGGTTAACGCTTCATCATGTGTCATAGATGTACTGTGCATTCGTGGCAATTACTCAGCCACAGACTCTCTCGGTATCTCAGATCGCTATTTGGTCAGAGTGTTCGCTGAACCTGACCTGGTCGATTCAAACCGTTTTGGATAATGTGCAAAGCTTTCGACGATCATGTCAATCTTTGCATGATTTGTATGATGCTGAGAACATCAAGACTATGATTGTCGATGGTGACACTTCGTATTCCTCTTCTCAAGAGGAGAAATCAAAGGGTATGTCATTTGATGTTAGGTATGAATACTTGATGCCTTGGTTTTCCTCCGCTCAACCTGTTGCAGGCATCTATCATTCGCGTATCCTGGCAGCCAAAGTTCGGAAGGTGCTATCAATGATATTTCTTTCAGTATCAAGGCTGGGCAAGTCGTCGTCATCGTCGGTTCCAATGGAAGTGGAAAGTCAACCATAATCAAGCTTCTGACTCGCGTCTACGACCCGACATCTGACGGCGACTCGATTCTTGTAGACGGGCTGCCCATTTCGACGTATCGCATCGCTGACCTGCGTCGGTCGACTGCTGTACTCACTCAAGAGCATTCTCTCTTCCCGCTCTCACTAGGGGAAAACATTGGTCTCGGCCATGTGATCATGAAGGATGATTTGGCCGCCGTCCAACATGCTGCGGAGATGGGTGGAGCCTTGCATTGTTTGAGTAAAGTCAAAGATGGATTCAACACGGTATTAGATCCTCGAAACGAGCCATCATTCAATAATCTCCCTGACGATGAGGAGCATCCTCTCAATGTTGAACTGTCGCAGTTACCGACAGCTATCGAGCTTTCTGGTGGCGAAGAACAACGTATTGTTGCGTGCGTAGATTCTTGCTCCATTTGACCTCCGGAGAGATTCATTTACGTTTCAGTTCCCGAACGTTCATGCGGTTCAACTCTGGCCTGGTCAGATTTGTGGCTGTCGACGAGCCCAGTTCCGCTTTGGATCCTGAAGGAGAAGCTGCTTTGTTCGAGAACCTGATCAAAGCTAGAGAAGGAAAAACCTTGGTGTTCGTGACTCATAGGTTCGGGCATTTGACGAAGCACGCGGACTTGATTTTGTGGGTGCCATTTCTCCCCGACCAGTAGCACAATCTGAAAAAACCTACCGAATACAGGTGTATGAAAGATGGCAACCTCGTAGAGTCTGGAAGACATGCGGAACTGCTTGGACTGAATGGCGAGTATGCCAATCTTTACAACGTTCAAGCGAGTGCCTTTATAGACCAAATGGAGCCGAAGGACTAGAAGCATGTGCGTTAAATTGACGGACTGCTTGTAATATATGAAGTTTATGGACTTGTACATTCACTGCCCAGCATGCAGTCCCCGTTCGCGCGGCAGGCTGTGGCCTCGAGGCTCTGGGAAGCGGGAATCGCATCCTGTCGACTTCTTTCATCACAACCGTTCTGTCTCGCTCCTCTGATGTGCGCTCTGTGACACACAGAAAGATGGAGTTCCAATGGAAAACTCAAGCATGATATGATCCAAACCTGACGGCCGGCGGCACTTCGTCCTCTGCCATGACGCATACGTTGACTTCAAGGACGCGTCTCGAAAAGGAAAGTAATTTAATTCACCTATTGCATCGCACTTTCGGTTGGAACAGTGGATCTTCTTTCATATTCGCTTTCCTAACACAACTGCTACATTTCTATATGTACGCACAGGCTAAGCTGACGACATTGCTGCTCTCGCGAGACATATTCCGCGTGCTACTCCCGCCACTCGAACTCGATGTCTGATCCTTTCCATTTCATGGCGCACGCGACACCGACCACCCCGTCAACAACGCCTCTCAGCGCGCTTCATGAATGCACTATGGTTGAAACAAGAAAAAGGCGTAAAACGTGGACTCATGAATTTGAAGAAGCTATATTCATGCCAGAAGAGATGTTCGTCAAGGGCCCTAGCCTCCGAGCTACTTTCTCCGTTAACTCCACCTTTTCTTTGACAGTGCGCAACAGACGGCTCCTCAGCGCCGCAAGGTCTATCTGTCCAGTTTGGAAGCCCATATCGATGCACTTCATGTGCAATTACTGTCGTACGTTGTTTTGCCGTTGTATGGGCGCCGAAACATGCCGACCCACTTCAGTTTGGGGTTCTATCCGATCGTGTACGCCGACCTTGAGAGGTACAAAGAGCTCAACCTCAAAACAGCCAAGGTACTCAACAGTCTGACAAGCACGGAACGCCACTCATGACTATTTCAGAGTATGATTGCCACTCTGGATCACAGGGCGATATCGATGAAGAGGAAGATAGAGCATTTCGAGGCAGAGGTGCGGAACATTGAGTTTATCTGAAGAGCAATGTGCTCATTCGGTTCCAGTGCAAACGTTACACGATGTAGTGTATGTATCAAAAGGATCAGAATACTTAACGGTTTGTTCTACTGAGTACGCAGTGCCTGTCGGGTAAAAGAACTTTGCGACGGCTTTCGACGGTTTTGTTGGCGGTCCGCGTCGGCCTTCCTCTCTCTCTTCAAGTTCCGCCCTGTACGTACTTCGGTATACGGGCCGATTTTTGTACCTGTGACAAATAATCTTATCTGTCCGATCGCTAAGATCGTTTCCCTAATTCAACTTGCTCTTGACCCTCACTTTGGACTGCTGAGAGCGGGAATACTTGCGGCAGTGTTACTGTTATTCAGATCTATAATCTTTACACTTTTTCCTACTCAAAGGTCGGCTCTATTGCTTCTTCGGATCCCTCTCGTCATCCCGGTTATTATTCCATAGGACGCACACCATCCAATAGATCTAGACACTCGGCTGTCGCGTCGATATTGTTGCCAATGTCAAGACAAGAATTGAAAACTAGAGTTATTTTCGTAGGGGTTGGGTAAGTCTGAATCCACGTAACGCTCTCACCGGTGTATTGATTGGGCCGATTTACTAGAGGTGCTACGTGCTCGGGCAAGACGACGCTTGCGAAACACTTGAGAAGTATATTACCGGATAGCGTTATAATACACCAAGACGTAGGTTCTTCTATACTCTCATGATTTGTGACGGAATGCTCAGCGATTCAATAGGACTTTGCACCCGTAAGTACTCGTACCCGTTCTTGTTATAGCTTCTTTAACGCGCCGACAAGCCTCAAGAACTAGTTCCTTACCACCCGATATACAAAGTACAGGACTGGGATGCTGCACCGGGCGCGATTAATTGGCCTCGCATGATCGAGTTCTTGCACCAAGTGAAGGCCACGGGTGTTATACCCGAAGAGCACTACAGCCACGACCACCTAAATGAACAGAAGGCGGTCCCTGTTGATTTCGCCGTTAAGGATAAATGGCGGACTGAGTTTCAACGAATTAAAGAGGATAACTTGAAGGCTGGTAGACGCGTGATCTGGGGATTGGTCGACGGATTTCTGCTTTATTGGCATCCTGTAGGTCTCGGACTCGTTTGTGAGTCAGGCTTATCGACCATATGACAGGAGGTAATAAAGGAACTGGACGTCAGGATATTTCTGCGCGTCCCACACGATGTGCTGAAAGAACGGCGACATCAGCGACACGGGTACCATACAGCAGGTTAGTCTAGAATCTCCCTCGCGTTATCTGTTTCCCAGTCTAACTCTCCTCCTTACTTGTTCTCGCACCATCTACCTCCGTCTCTCCGTCTCCGTGATGTTACTCCTCCCCTTCCACGCATCCCTCGGCTACCCCTTACGGAGTCCAATCCGATCCAGAGGGATCGCTATGGAGAGATCCGCCCCACTACTGGGAGCAAATCGTATGGCCCGCATTCGTCGATGCGCATCGGGACATGTTTGTAGGCGGGGATATTGAGCATGGGGCGCTGACAGAGAAAGTCAAGGATGCATTGGTAGTCGATGCACTTGCGCAAGGCATGGCAGAGGTAATGGAACAGTGCTGTAGTGCTTTAATACGGGCTCCCGCATCAGCGTAGAGGACCTGGTGACTATGAATTCGTAGACGCGCCTCGGAATAGAATTTTTGAGGTTCTCGCCCGGTCCGAAATGGTTTTGGTAATCACATGCCTCCGCCTAAGCGAAAGAACGTGATTGGGCTGTGTGGGGAATATATAGAGGCTCCCCCACAGATGCCGCCCTCCATCTCTCCATTTGACCACCACCTTCCTCATCTTTTATATTTCTAAAGCATGTCTGTCATCGTGGTTGGCGGCGGTCTCGCCGGTCTCTCTGCTGCCCACACTCTTCTCGAGCGTGGTGCCAGCGTACTGATGCTCGACAAGCAGGGGTATGTCGTCTGCTTTCGCCGAGCTACATCCCGTTATTGATCTCGCACCAGTTTTATGGGCGGTAACTCGACCAAGGCAACCTCTGGTATTAACGGCGCGGGCACTTTGACCCAGCAGGAAAACAACATTCCTGATAACGCAAAGATATTCTTTGACGACACCAAGAAATCGGTATATTACTCCTAACGTGTATTTTTGCATCGGAGCTCATTGGTTGCAGGCTCGAGAACTTGCTCGTGATGATCTGATTCGCGTACTCACTGGTCGTTCTGGTGATGCAGTCAACTGGCTGCAGGACAAGTTTCAGCTAGACCTGTCCAAGGTTGCTCGTCTTGGCGGACACAGCCAGCCGCGTACGCATCGTGGAGGCGCTCAATTCCCTGGAATGGTATGTTTCTATTACCGGGTGCTCTCGCATACGCTTACCTCGCCCTCCTAGGTCATAACTTACGCTCAAATGGAACGTCTTGAAGATCTAGCTGTGTCAGACCCTGCGCACGTCAAGATCCTCAAGAAGGCCCGAGTGACCAAGCTCATCAAGGAGGGTGACACCGTCGTTGGCGTGGAGTACACCCACGGTGGCAAAACTCACTCTGCATATGGCCCCGTTATCCTTGCCACCGGCGGTTATGCCGCTGATTTCAGCGAGGACTCCTTGCTCAAGAAGCATCGGCCCGAATACTACCACCTCCCCACCACCAACGGTGATCACTGTACGGGCGACGGTCACAAGATGGCCATGAACATTGGCGCCGCCGGCATTGACATGGAGAAAGTCCAGGTGCATCCGACCGGGTTGGTCGATCCGAACGAGCCGGAGGCAAAGGTCAAATTCCTGGCTGCGGAGGCTCTGCGTGGAGTAGGAGGTTTACTCCTGGATAACGAGGGCAAACGATTTGTCGATGAACTTCAGCACAGAGACTTTGTTACTGGAAAGATGTGGGAGAATGGCAAAGTAGGTTTCATTATCTCATTATGTACTCAGTCGACTGACTTTCGCCCAGTTCCCCATCCGGTTGGTCTTGAACGGTCGCGCATCTAAGGACATTGAATGGCATTGCAAGCATTACGTTGGACGCGGCCTGATGAAGAGGTTCGAATCCGGTGACGCTCTCGCCAAAGAGTTCGGACTTTCTCCTAGCGTCTTGAAAAAGACCTTCGAAGATTACAACGCCAGCGTCCGTAGCAAGAAGGATCCCTTTGGCAAGAAGTTCTTCTCTGGTGAATGGTCGTACGATGACTTCTTCCATGTCGCCGTCATGACGCCTGTGCTTCATTACACCATGGGTGGTCTCGAAATTGACGATGAGTCACGAGTCGTATCATCATCCGGCAAGCCTATACCAGGTCTCTTTGCTGCTGGTGAAGTGGCTGGTGGAGTGCACGGTGCCAACCGATTGGGAGGCAGCTCGCTATTGGGATGCGTTGTCTTTGGCCGTGTTTCTGGCGACTCTGCCGCCAAATACTTGCTATTGCATGCGAGCGAGGCTATTGCGAAGGCTGGCGGACGTGTCAGTCAACTCGCTGGACAACTTGGTGGAGCCTCATCATCACCCACCACATCCGCTGCCCCTTCTGCACCTTCGTCGTCGGAGATTAAGTCGGGCACAAGTTCGAAGGGAGGTGCTTATTCCGCAGAAGAAGTTGCGAAGCACAAGACAAAGGATGACTGCTGGGTCATTGTTGACGGTCAGGTTCTGGATGTTACTAGCGTATGTTCTCCTCGTTTTTTATGTTGGACTGCCACCTGACTTTACCTCAGTTCCTGCCCGACCATCCTGGAGGCGAAAAGGCTATTCTGCTCTACGGCGGTCGTGATGCTACTGAGGAATTCAACATGCTGCACGACCCCAAAGTGATCCCTCGATATGCTCCTGACTCTGTGATTGGCACGCTCAAGAAGTAATTTATGGTATTTGGATGTTGTATCGTTGCACTTAGCATTTTCCTGTTTGTTTAATTTGCAATATTATCTATTCTCGGGACACGATTTAGCGCTGAATCGACTGAGGCTCGAAGAAATGGGGTTGAGTGACGCATGGGACGTCATAGACTGATCATCGGCGTAAGCCCGATATGACTTCACGTTTTGTACACGCGTGTCAGGCGCTGTCTCTCATCGTTTACATCTATCCATCATGTTCAGACAAGCACCCAATGCCATTCGCCTGGCGACGAGATACCGTGCGGTTCCAACGATACCCAAGGCATGTCTATATCAAGCCCTAGACCGCCATTAACGGTGTTTACAGTCAACGAAACAATATACTACCGGCAAATTCGAGACACCTGGAACAACACCACCCAATAAGACCGGTGTTACCCTGACCGTGACGGCAGTGGCAGCAGCAATGGCCGCATACTGGTACTTCAGCAACCCCGATGAGGCTGCCGCTGTTCGTGCCAAAGCAGTCCAAGAAGAGGAGGAGATCAGACGCAAGGCAGGCGAGTTCGGTGATGCGGGAAGAGCCCGTGTTGAGTCTGCGAAGAAGCAAGCTCAGGTCGGTCTTTGTTACCTGCACAGTCTTATGATGCTCATTGAATTCGCAGATGACGGCGGATTCCACGATTCAGTCGGCAGAGGCTAGGGCTCGGCAAGCAGCGGCTGACGCTCAGGACAAGTTTGATTCGGCCAAGTCGTCTGCACAGAAGGCTGCTACGGATGCCCGGGATTCAGCAGAGGGCAAATACGCAGGCTACAAGAATTCCGCACAAAAGTCGCTTGACGATGCCCGGAATTCCACCGAGCACTTGTACAAAGAAGCACGGGATGCTGTTGGAGGCAAGGCTGAAGATATCAAGGAAGAAGCAAAAGCCGGTTGGTTTAGTTGGCTTCGTTGGGGAAAGAGTAAAGCGGCAGATGCTGAGAAGGAGGCAAAGGCTTTAAAGGCGGAAGCGGATAAGAAGACTTCGTAGACTCAAGATGAAATTTGTAACATTATTGTATTTCATGTACTTTCTTCAAATACTCGCAAGATTCGCGAATTTTTGATGCGAGGCGCAGAGTACAAGTGAACTACCTGGCGCTTGAGAGTGGAGGAAGCCAAGACGCGTCAAGGAATGATAGGGACCGATCGCGTTTGAAAAACTTCGCAAAGCCTGCACGGCGATAGTCGGGACCGACACGCTTGTTCAGCGTGTCAGTATGATCCACGCCAGCTCACTTTTACAAAGAACCAGTTCCAACCACTCCAGATTGATTATATGTCGGCGGACAGGACGACATCAGATTGTCATCTAAAATGAAAACGAGTCATTGTCGTTCCAGTTTTCGGAGTCCGTTGCATCTTTGTAAGTCATCGAGATCCGACTGTAAATTGTTCATTAGGCCATGACAGCATTCAGAGAATCTCTGAACATACATACTTGCAATCATTCCATTGATATTGTAGAGGGTGGCGCACGCCATCATTTGTTCTCCATCACGTCGGGCTGCGAAGGGAGGGCCTACGACGGATCTAGTCCCGACAGTCAGAGGAAGCGGAGTATTGTCGCAAAGAGAACGGACTTGAGGAGGGTCCTTAGTTCATCCTGGGAAGCACCGTAGTGATAGGACGGCAGCCTAAGCAGTGGCGTGATGGCATAGCAGGTCGCAGGCCTTCGTTTCCCGAAAAGTCCAGATCCAGGCAGCAGTACAATATCAAGCGTTGTGCAGGTAAGGTGATGGAGAAGGAAATGGAGTCCCGGACATTAGATTTCTCCCGCTGCGGCAACTCGTCATCGGAGTGGACTAGTACGCCCTTGACAGAACGAGAAGTTGTAGAGCCGATGAGCTTACAGCGGCGGTGGACATTGTCTCGAATGTTCCAGCTATGGCATAGTACGAATCAGGGGATGGGTGAGCTGACTTGGGTGGATGACAGCGAGTTGGGAAAGAAGCTTCGATCGCCCACCTGGGAAAATTATGGCATACCAACTGTCGATTCGCTGGCCCTGCTTGATACTGCCCGCAGTGCCCCGTTCACTCCTTGCTAGTCTACTTATTTTTCGTCGCCGAGGCGTCTCTCCAACAGCCACTCTCCATCGGCATTGTCCCGACTCTCCCCCAGCTGAATATGCCAGCCAAGTTGCCCTACAAATCGGAAACCTTTTATTATCCTACAGAAAAAGACCCATTCGTATTCGTTCCGCCCGAGCATGAGACGGTCGAGCAGCGCGAGGCCCGCGTCTCCGCCGACAAGGCTGCCCAGAAGGTCTCCGACGCTATAGACGACGACATTGATCGACAACGCATGGCAGAAAGAAAGGCGCCCAAGGCAGTCAAAGTGTTGTTGTTAGGTGTGTAGCATGATCTGCTCAATTCCTACGCAAATTGAACATAAGGGCGTAGGTCAAAGTGAATCAGGTATTACGATCACCTCCTCATTCAGTCGCGGGTGTTGACATGTACACGGAGGGAAATCGACGACACTGAAGAGTAAGTCACCGTATTTCTTGTGCGGCGCTTATGTTCAAACCAAAAATCCGCAGACTTTCAGCTCATCAATTCGCCAAAGGCGCGTCCATTCGTTTTGTCGAGAGCGCGATCTGATCGTCGTAAAGGCATTTAGAGAGGAACGCGCGTCCTGGCGTGCGGTCATTCAACTGAACCTCGCCCGCTCGATTTTATGCATCCTCAAAGTCATCGACAAGGCGAAAAAGTTGCAAGAAGCCTCTCCGGGGTCCGACGTGCAATCCTCCTCCGACGAGGAGCGGGAGCAGGATTACCCTAAAATGACTGCCGAACATCTAAAGCTCAAGATGCGTCTAACGCCCTTGACGGCGGTGCAGGAGGCTTTAATGCGCAGGCTCTTCCCAACCAATCTTGACTACGAATTGACTTCGCAGGCTGATCTTGCGTCGTTCCCATTCCGCGATCCGTGTGTACACACCACTTGGCAGTGGAAGGGCAAGTTCGGCCGCATGGTAGCGCCTGACCGGAGCAGTTTCGATAGCGCGCAAGCGATTGACTTTGACGACCCCCAAGACCCCGGTGTCATTTTGCATAACTGCTCCAGCGACATGGTTCGCCTCTGGACCGACCCCGTCATCCAAGAGCTCTTGAGAGTCAGCCGGCTACGGTTGTATGATACGTCTGGATTGTCCGTTTGGTTGCCTTTGCCACTGCTCGCTCGCTGATGTTTATCTGCCTCAGTTTCCTCGACTCCATCGAACGGGTGACTGCCTTGAAATACGTGCCCACAGATGGTCGGTGGCCTATTTTTGGCACAGAGAACAATAACTTACTTATCAGTCTACAGACGATATTCTTCGAGCTCGGATAAAGACGATGGGTACGCTTCTTTCACACCTTCATACCAGCTAATTACCAACCTTAAAATTTGTGCTAGGTGTCTCCGAGCACCGGTTCAGACTCAAGGCTGGTAAGTATGACTTTTGGTGCGTGGTATGATACCTGAAGTTGTTTGCAGGGAACATGGTCAGCCACGACTGGAGGATATTCGACGTTGGTGGCGCCCGTTCACAGGTACGTAACTCTTTCCCGACGTTCTGGAAGCCTCGACTCACGACTGTCAGCGAGGTAATGTGTCTTGTGGAACTCGCGCTCGGCCTGTCCAGCTGAATTACATTTACGTTAGCCGCCTGGGTTCCGTATTTCGACCATATGGATGCTATCATCTTTTTGGCACCTCTCAATGTCTTTGATCAGACGCTAGAAGAAGCCCCATTAGTCAATCGCCTAGTACGTACCATCCCACCGTTTTCACTGCGCCTTTATTGGAACCCTGTGATATTTGTAGGAGGATAGTATGGGAATCTTCAAGCACATCGTCTCTAGCCCGCTGTTGAAAAACACGGACATCATTTTATTCCTCAATAAGTGCGATCTTCTGAAGAAGAAGTTAGAGGCTGGAATCCGCTTCAACAAGTACGTTGTGTCGTACGGTGAGAAGCCTAATACCTTCGATGGCACTTCTACCTGTGAGTGAGAGTTATATTTGTACCTCCTTGTTGTCTAACACGTCGTTGTGAAGACCTGCGAAAGAAATTTTGTACGTCGCCCGCGCTTCTCAATTCTCCGAATACTACTTAACGAGTTCTCCATCATAGTGGGCATTTTCAAGGCGCACACCGTGGCACAGCGCCCTTTTTATTGTCATTTCACTTCTGTCACTGTAAGCCTGATGTTCGTCTTCTCAAAAACAGTTTTTCTGATCCTTGCTATAGGACATGAAGTCGACAACCCATATCCTGGAAAATGGTGTGTCTGTCGTGCTTTGCTTGATCCCCGTACTGAATCCGTTCACAGTCAAGGATACCATTGTAAGGAAAAACTTGATCAGTAGTAATATGGTCTAGATCTGTTGCGCATATACGTATCATCTATGGCTTGACTTTTTGAATCTTTTTTCTTGCGTGTGTTCGGATGTGATGTATCATTATATTCTGTATATCTAGTAGTACGACTATTATCACGAGTGTTAATGTACTTGATGACGATCTGTTAAGAGGCAATCTGTTTGAAAACATGTTCCGAAACAATCACTGTTAGCGAGAACCTGGCGCCTCCTGGCGCGCACAAAAACCTTACTGTTGTTTCCGACGTCCGTCACCGAGGCCCTATCGATAGCAAACAAAGATGGCAGGCATCCAACAACTCCGAAACACCAAGGGAACCATCAATGTTAGGCGAGATATCATGTTTGATGCGTTGAATCTCAACGTCGAGCCTGCAGCGGGGTGCGCGGGCAACAGCGCGGTCCAACGCGGCCCACCTGCCCTGGTCCTCCTCGTGAAGATGGCTTGACATGTCACCGCGAGGGTCACCCCCTCCATGCTGAATATTGAACGCTTCAGCGCCGAGCGGGGCCCAAGCGGGCCCGAAGGCGTCGAGTAACCACTGCCGCCACGTGATGTGGAATCCGTAGACCTTGTATACACCCAACACGCGTAAGATTTCCTGGTCGACGAGATTGAATGTATTCAATTACTTAACAGCTAAGAAAGCTTCGTGAAGAAAAGAGTTTACTTGTGAAGACACGCATCAAGCTCAAGACCTTCGAGAAGCTGGGGACCTTGCTGAACGAAGCGTTCC
Source organism: Hymenopellis radicata (assembly GCA_015501595.1). Lineage (NCBI taxonomy): Eukaryota > Fungi > Basidiomycota > Agaricomycetes > Agaricales > Physalacriaceae > Hymenopellis > Hymenopellis radicata. The sequence goes on along the minus strand of JADNRX010000189.1, from coordinate 46,312 downwards.
GTTGATTGGAACGTTTCGGGACGGGCGTGATAACTTGCGATTGGTCTGTTATGGGTCCATGAAGTGGATATCATACAGACCGAGGTCTATTAATGATGCACATTTCAGAGAAGTAGAGGAACCTGAGATTGCGAAGCTCTATAGCTTTCAAATGGGGTCCTGCGGTGAAACATAGAACGGAGTGATTGCCCACGACAACTGGTCCCAACGACAGAATTCAAACTGAAGGGAAATCCGCTAGAGGTTAAGCAACCGCTCAAGGGTAGATTTTGGTTGGCGGAAACCCAGTTGTTAGGGGGGTACAAGAACATATCAGGCCTTGACCGCTAGGTTTTTGACAAGGAGTGCCAAGTCACAAGTGCAGAGAAGAGGTGATGACACGCTGGAATTTCTGGAGCCGCTGATGTGCAGCCCCGGACCAGTTTTTCCTCGGCGAAGTGCTGAATGTAATACGGCAAAATATGTTGCTTTGCCACCCATGCGCGAGAGACCAGAGCGCAAGATTTGAGACTGAGAACGTCAGCGTCATTCCTGCTCAGCTCTAATAGCATCGACGAGCTCCTGTGGCAATGAGATAGGACATTTGAAAACTTCCTTCATGTTGACATGGAGGGGAGATGAAGAGCGAAAGGTCGCGTTGTGGATGAAATAGGGGCTAAAGGTGGTTACGTCACGGGATCTTAAGAACGAATTTTGGCGGTGGCGGTGCAGGCGTCGGCTTTCAACGTTCCTCCCATCGACATGTCTGTCTTTTCGAATTTTGCTGCACTCGACGAACTTATCCAGGTCATCTACCAAAACATCGAGAAATATGTGGTCCTCTCTAATGTTTCTGATGACAATTGGACAATCCACGTCGGGCAAGCCGAACAAGGTCGTTGGTGGCTCGGCCGATGGACTGAAGACGACGTGACGAAGCTTGTTGTTCGTATGCCATGACGCGTGTTTCGTGTTCCAAATGGATTACTGAACTTCTCGTGAAGGGCTCCAATGCTTCCGATATTTTGCTCGAAACTTTCGCTGAAAAATTGGCTGATTCGATTGTCAAAGGCGAACTTTACGTGCAGAACCCAGACTCATCTGACATATCTGTATTGCGTTCTCCTTCTTCGTCCTAGCCGAGACAAACCTGCTTTAGTTGGTCCTAGCTCCATCGTCGAAGAAGCCTATGAAGGTTCCCCTAGCTGAGATGGACGCTGCTCAAGCAGCAGTTTATACGACGCGTACACTGATAGAGGTACGCATTTTCATGTCTCATTCGGTCTCTTGCCGATTAACTGTGGCATAGATTGCATTGAATGCTCAAAAGCGCAAATGTCAATTAAATCCGATGGATTTCGCGACGGATCCCCTGCCGACCTCATCATATTCTTCAAGACCAACAGCAGGTAGACTTGCTCTCGCTGTTGTCCCACCAACATTTTCCCAATTATCCTTAGGTCCCAGTAAGAAACCAAACCCGTCGAAGAATGATGCCGAGTCTTCCGCATCTGAAGCCGCACCTTTAGAAAGAAAGCGAAAGGATCTCCCAGTCGTACAGAAGGATCTCCCAGTCGTACAGAAGGAGAAGCCCGGATCGAACAGCAGTGAGCATTTGTCACTACATTTGTTAAACTGAATTGAGGTCATTTCAGAACCAGTAGCGAAACCGCCACGAGCCGTTAAAGGCGCTTCTCTGGCCAATCCTAACAAGAAAGCGCGCAAGTACCAAGCCATTGAATTTGGAAGCGACGACGAATGACAGCCTGTTCCACGTCCTTCATTCGTCCAGAGTATTGCTGTACTTAGATCATAGATAGCTGTGCGAAAGCGGTGAAACTATATTACGTCAGGATCTCAGCGCCTACTTAAGCGCTACAGTCAAGTGCTGTACCATTCCCTCAGAACGTCTCCTCCCAGTGATGACTGTACTACAACAAGAGCGCCTAGGTAACGCTAAAAGGCAATATGAAGTCTGAAGCTCAAAAGTTACTAGTCAGGACGATCGTTTGGACCCTGCGACATCATCTCTCATCCATATCAGTGCGTTGCTGCTTGGTAGACTCAGAAGTATATGGTCTTCTCATCACGTCTATGTAATGTCTAGTTCATGACCTTAGGCCGACTGTCCGTGATATTGAACGCCCACCGCGTGCGGTCGATCCTGTAGACAACTTTGCTTTTGGACGGTGTCCTACCGAGATCCTTGAGACCGCCTTGCTTCTTTCATCCTCAGGCGAGGATGTAAAATCGGTCTACCTCGAATACTACGAACTCTGGAGAACCATTCTCCGACACCTCTTTCCTGCATCCGAGAGATACATCATACATGAGGACTGGGCAATCCCACATTCATCTCAGCCCCCTCATTCACCCTCTCGGACAGTCTCCTTCGCAGTTTTTCCACCCGCACAAGCGCAGCCTTTTGTTCTGGTTCAGGTGTCCTCGCAGACGGAGTTCAAAAGCGAAATGCTTCGAGATACTGCTGCCCAGGAGGCATCTCATATATTCGATCTCGTGGCCCCGTACAGCTTGTTCAGTGAGGTCCTAGTAATATCAGCCATGGGACAGAGTTGGAAGGGTTTCCGAAGAGAAACGGCGTTAACCAGTGCTGAAGCAGATAGCTGGTGGATTGGACCTTCCAGGCAGCAACAATTTGATCGCTGTGACTGGTTTGACAACGTTGTCTCTCGGTCCAGCTGGGACTTCCTGGATGGAATGACGGATATCATGAAGCACTCACTATCGGTGTCGGGTGAGTTAACGTGTGTCCTGGGAAATACAATGTAACCTAACCTTCGCTCGCAGCGGGCGAAATCGAAACTCCTTTAGTAGGAATCTATGAATCTGACGGTTACTTGGCAAGGATCTGTACCACACGTGTAAAATGTATAACGAGAATTTGTATGCTGTATACGTATGCTGAGACAAGATCAACAGCCGAGATGCACGTCGGAGCCGACGGCATTTAAGATGCTTATGTAACCGTGTATGCTAGATAAGGCGCATGGCTTGATAAGTCGCAATGCAGTCGCGGTAGAGAGTCATCCTCTTTCAGCGGGCCACTATAGCAAACCCGCGTCCCAGTTTCCCTTATACCTACTTAGTGGTTCCCTCGTCATCCGCCATGTCCAACGCTTCAGAATTGACGGGATTACTCGACACGAGGAAGGAATATCGGGATGAAAACTCGAAGGCGCACCGCACAGTCTGGTCTGCGCTAACGGCAACTGTTCTGGTTGCGTTACTGGTCCTGCTTTTCTTCAAGGATAGCCTCCCAGAAGCTCTAATTCCATGGGTTGGAGGACTTCCGAAAGACCCCAGGCTCGCTGCTTTGCACATCATGGAGAAGGCGCCTGTCATTGTATGAATTGATATTTATATGCTTTACATTCGTCCTCATGTTCACTAGGACGGACACATCGGTTTGTGATCACTGAATGACCCGCGACTCAATTAATTGGACTTTCAAGATCTGCCAATTCTCGTACGCGAATTGTACGCAAATAACATCTCGGCTTTTGACCTCTCGTCTCCAATGCCGGCACATGTGGATATTCCTAGATTGAGGGAAGGTCGAGTCGGCGGTTTCTTCTGGTACGGCCGCGCGCCTGTCATGCATGTGACTATCTTAAGCTGTGGTTTGACAATGACAGGTCGGTCTACGTGGGCTGCCCGAACCCTGAAGAGGAAGGCGAGTGCTTTCGCCTTGTGTGAGCGCTGGAGAATCTTATGACTACTTGTGACTATAGGTCCGGATTTTGTGGGACCAACATGGAGAGTTAGGCAAGTTGTTCTTATAGAGATACGTCGTTTGGGAGCTGCTCACACCTCTTAGAGATACTCTTGAACAAATTGACTCAGCTAGGCTGATGATTGACCAATATTCTGATGTATTTCTTTATGATTGGTTCTCCGACTCGGAAACTCAACATCTACGCAGACGTTCCAGTTCGCGCTTGGATCAGCTGACATCAAAGACGCCATTGCACATGGGAAGATTGCCAGTCTTCTCGGAGTCGAAGGGTCAGAATTGGCGATTGCCACGCGTCTCATCTTGAGTCAAAGATAGCCTGACTGATTTATTGATTTAGTGGCCATCAACTAGGCAATTCGATCGGTGTTCTTCGCCAGTACCATGCTCTTGGTGTTCGATACGTTACTCTGACACATACGTGCCATAACGCCTTTGCTGACTCGTGTGGATTCTTCCCTGGAAAGGAACCTCTTCATGGTGGTCTCAGGTAGGAACATTATCGACGAGTTTTTTCTTGCAATGGTTCAAACTATACTTTCAGTAAACTGGGCTATTCTTTGATCGACGAAATGAATCGTCTAGGTGTTCTAGTCGACATTTCTCACACCTCAGATGCTACGGCTTCCCAAGTCCTCAGGTATTCAAAGGCGCCAGTCATCTGGTCGCACTCTTCGGCGCGAGCGGTCCATGATCACGTACGCAACGTTCCCGATGATGTTCTGAAGCTCGTGGGTATTGGTGAAGGGAAGAAGGATGCCGTCATTATGGTATGTGCCGCTGATTCCACGGGCCCGCATACCCCTCGCGCTTATGTTCCTGGTTCACCGTTCAATAGGTGAATTTTGCGCCTACCTTTGTTGCTGACCCTGGTGCGGCGACATTGGAGGTCGTAGCTGACCATGTCGATCATATTGCCGGAGTTATTGGAAAGCAACAGTGGGTATTCTGCATTTGATGTTGCTATGTTTCATTAAACCTATCCAGCATTGGTATCGGAAGCGACTTCGATGGCATCGAAAACACCCCCGTCGGTCTTGAGGACGTATCAAAATATCCAGCCCTGGTAAGGCTAACGATGCTTTATCTGTTACGAGATTTTGATCCATTGTGATCAGATAGCCGAGCTATATAGACGAGGATGGAACAAATACGAACTCGCCGGACTCACAGGAGGAAACCTTTTACGCGTTTTCGAAGGAGCCGAGGAAATCGCGAAGGGCTTGCAGGCTAAAGGTACACTCCCTGTGTATGATTTATACGACAAACGAGGGGATCTTCCTCGTCGACAGTAATTGTACCGAGGGTAACAATGAAACAATATACCATTCTCCCAATCAGCCTGGGTCTTGGATCGCGGAGATATCCTTCTCTTTCTTAGGCTTCTTTTTTCAGTCTCGCCCTCGTCCAAACCGTCCTGAATTCAGGGTGAATCGGTTCGCTTTCATTTAGCGCCCTCGTCTTGTGCAGCGGAATATTCGACTTCTTCCGTCACCAGATACCTCAAACGGGCCCCATGGCGGAGTACGGTCATCTGTGGCCATCAGGCATCACTGATCCTAACGATACAGAACAGTACACTTTCATTTCCATGACACAGTGTTGGTGTTCCGCCTTCAGTGTTCACCGAACTTTCCCGAATTAACAACACCGTGATTTCTGATGTTGTTCATGCTTTTTAACGGTTGTCTTGGGAGAAGCATGTGGATTCAGTGGATATTCCCGCCCACCCTCCTTCCTTCTTTCTTTGGCCAGGTGCCCTGCTTTCTTTTTGTGACTGGTACGTACTGCGAGGCTCCTCACGAACGTTCCATGACATGTTGCGACCACTTCTCCCAGGTTCATTTCCCACGACGGTGTCGCACGTCTGCACCATTCAAACCGTGATTATCATCTGAACTGAACTGTAAGCCATTTCATAAAATCTGGGATTCAACTCACGACAAATGACTACCAAAGACTCCAATCATGTCTTCCGGATCCAGTAATCCTTCGTCTTCGACTTCCATTGGCACCTTCCCACTTGCCGCGGCAATAGTTGGCGGTGTGGCGACTTGTTGTGTACTCGCCATGACTATCTATCTTCTCATCCAACGGCGAAGAAGACGGCGTGACGAGAAGAAGTTCGTCCTTGAAGACATACATTACGATGTCGAGAAAGGCCGAAGTATCACCCCACCGCCAGCGATTTATCACAACAAAGGACGACACCTTATCTCTGCGGTACCACAGGACTTCCAGGTTCTTGAGCGGCCAACTATAGCGGTGATCCCCACGCTTAACATATCATCGACGTCTTCGATTTCACCACCACCAAGGAAGGACCCTCAGGATTCCCAGCGGCCAACCATTACGGTGGTCACTGATATCCCAACGACAATGACACCTCAGATGACCACTCCCAAGACACCAAAGACTCCGAAGTGGAAGCTGAAGCGCGTACCCGTACCACGCTTTTCCAGGCTGCCTCCAACACCGGTCGCGATCACGCGCTCTCGCTCCTGGCTGCCTTCCCCGCGTCAGTTCAGGAAGTCGTTTGATAGGAACAGAGAGGCCAAGGGCTTGCCCGCCAGCGTGCGTCCACCTGTACCGGAATCACAGCCGACTCCTCCGTCTTTGCTTGCCGTTCCCATTCATTCTTACATGCCTTCGCCGCCGACACCCTTATACGCGTCGCGCTCGTGACGTATCTTTGCACCCGGGTTGAATTTTAATTATGGAAATGTAACTATCTGCATTTAGAGCGCGTATGACCTGCAGGGCGAAAGGACTTATATTTACAACTATGTAGCGATAGTGAAAGAAAAACAGATATACTTATCGTTGGCGCGTCCTTACAACGTCGCGTCTCACGTTCGAGTGGGACTGTCAGGTCAAGAGGCTTGGTAGTAGGACCAGACTATGAGCCCCGCGGATTCCACTCGCTTAGGGGGTATAGCCCCGCGGGCGTAGATGATAGAATGTATTCAGAGCCGCGCCCTGTGCCGCGGGATGAATGACGCAGGATCAGATAAACCGGTTTATGTGGCGGACGAACTACATGACCTGATCACCCTGATCGACAGGAAGGCGCGAATCTATAAAGCGCAAGTTTCGCGTTCAGAATGCCGACGCGAGCGCGTTCAATGAAAGACCAGGAATTGTTTTAAGCAACACAAGTGCATTCGGGAACGGTGGGAAACGGCTAATCTTCGTCCATCATCTGTCCCTTCGCTCTTGCTTTGTCAACGCGGTCCTTCATGATACTCTTTGCAGACTCTTTCACACTCTCCAATTTACCAGCTCTAGCGAGAGCGAGAACCAGGGCGTGAACTAGACCGACATGGTTATGCCGCCGCACACTGCTTTCAAACTGTATTATGATCATTAACCCAGGGAATAGACATAATGGAAAGGCAGACTTACAGCCCACTGTTCACGTTTCGAGTTTTCCTGGGAAATTTTGACAACGAGTTCCGCTGCCTCCGACTGCATTCCGGCCAGTTGGAGCTGGTTCAGTTGGGCTTGGAGAATCGGAAGTGGATCATCTCTCAACGCAAGTAAACTGAACTCCAGCTGGACGGTGATAACGAAATTAAGTCTTCTTCGACATAAAAAGTATGTGGCCGTCACATACCGAGCCGGGCGGATATGTAGAAATTCTTGTCTCGATTGTTTCTCTGATGGAAGTTCAGTTAACATAGATGTATACATCGAAGAACAGGTACAAGCCTTGCAACCTTCAACCAGCCTTCACCAGATTCCTCAAAGTGTCCATGTCGAACAGCGTGAGGCTTTAGACCGTCCAGTTCGTACAACGAGCCCATTGCCGGAAGGTAAACGACGAAATGGTACGCCTCTTCTGTCTTCTTCGGCAGACCCAGGCCATCAAGCGAAATGGCACTTGGCGGGGACAGCGAGTTGTGGGCTTCTCTAAGCCAATCTGAGCTTGTAATAGCTAGGCCGCGCGTTTGAGGGTCCAAGGCGCTCGCGAAGGACATTAACTCTGATAATTGGGGCCCGAATGCTAATGAAGGGATATTCCCGAGTCCGTTAAGGACAGCTAGTGTGGCACAGGCATTGTTTACGACTTGATGAGCGAAAAATCCGGGGAAGGAGGGATCGTATTCGCCGGCCATAGAAGAGCTTTCGGCCGACGAGAGTGTCGGAACCCATTTGAAGAGGAAAATGAAGGCTCGGATGGGCTGCATCTGAGCGAGAGAGTCTGGATCAAGCGAGTACAAGTCGTCGACAACCAGCGGGACACCCAGAGTTTTCAGGAGTTCTCTGCAAATGTGATTTTAGTGAAATGCTACGAAGGGCGGCGCGTCATACATACGTGAAGACGCCAGGGTCTGATTCCATAAGCTGCCATCCATTCGAGTCTTCTCCTTCTGACATTTTGGTGCTATTCTACGCGTCAAAAGACCAAGTTTAGTAGGGTCGATGAAATACGAAAAGTGGAGAGGAGTGACGCGTACGCTCCACGTGCGCTTGTTGATCACTAGCGCTTAAGCCTAACAGTGGTGGTCTGCTCCAAACCACTTATGTCCAGCGGCGAGAGTACATCCACAGCCGACGCCAGGGCAGCGAATCGTGCAAGATTCGAGCTGGAACTCGAATTCGTGCAGTCTTTGGCGAACCCATTCTACCTGCACTCTTTGGCGCAGCAGAATATCCTTGAGCAACCGGCATTCATAAATTACCTTGAATATCTTCAATATTGGCGAGAGAAGGAATATGCGCGCTTTTTACAGTTCGTGTACTTATGCACTTAAGATGGCGCCACTTGACGCGGTTCTACAAGTTATCCCCATGCACTTCATCATCTCGAATTGCTTCAGCATCCCCAGTTCAGAGCTGCGATGAAGAAGGACCAGTATTTCCGGGAGTATCTTGAACAGAAACAGTACGAACACTGGAGAACCTGGTAAGCAGCTGGTTTGTCTTCCAAAGGTGTATCTGAAAAACTATTATAGGCGCGACCCAACAAAGGTCAAGCTGCCTGCAGCTGAGCCTCCAGCAGGAGATGCAGATGTCAAGCTGGAGGAAAAGCCTACTTAACTTGTTTCTGTACTAGAAATTATGGTGATACGAAATAATACGCACAAGAGATCTCTATGTGAAGCCCCTAACTCATGTTCGGGGCGTTAGCGCTTCCGAAGCCTTTTTGGGAGGTAGCGGCGCATGCCGTTTGACCCTTCCCCCCTTTCCTTTATGCATCCATGAGCCAGTCAATGCCGAACGGGCACTACTCCCGCGACGACAGCGCATCACAGTCGCTACCATTCTTACCGCAGGGCAATGCTGAAGAGGACGTTTTCATGCCTCCGGGCGAATCGGTACATATAGCAAGCAAGGACGAAAAGAAACGACTTTGGATACATAACGCGTCTTTAAATTTGCTCTTCATTGCTTCCTGGTGAATTGCTTGTTTCCGTTTCGGCTTGCTCTCTTTACTCTGCTGACACGCTATCCAGGTTCCTATTTGCCACTACTTTGTCTGTCTACAACAAGTGGATGTTCTCCGAAGATCACCTCAACTTTCCTTACCCGCTCTTCGTCACAACGCTTCACATGTTTGTGCAGTTTATCTTAGCTGCCATACTGCGCATGTTCTGGCCCAAACATTTCCGTCCGGAGAGGAGCCCGCCACGCGCCGAGTATGGGTAAGTGATCCCACAAACCCCGAATACGTGTCGTACAGCTCGGTCATGAGTTGTCCCGCATGAACGATCGCTATACAACGGCCGATATACCATTCTTCGTGAAAAGGGACACTCTTCGCGAAAACGCCTTGTCATGTTCCTAGAACTTCCTTTTACTGCTTTCCCCCATTCATGGTTATCATGTTAATGTTTCAACAGAAAGAAGGTGGTCCCAACTGCTATTGCGACTAGTTTGGATATTGGACTGTCAAATCTTTCCCTCAAGACGATATCACTCTCCTTCTACAGTGAGTGGCCATCCTCGCATTATAGCCTATCTAATAGCTTAAAGCCATGTGCAAATCATCGTCGCTTATTTTCGTTCTCTTGTTCGCCTTCCTCTTCCGCTTGGAGACATTCTCTTGGCGTTTAATTGGTGTGATCGTGTTGATATTCTCCGGTGTCCTGCTTATGGTCGCGACGGAAACACACTTCATTCTCCATGGGTTTCTGCTCGTCATTACTGCCAGTGCCCTCGGTGGACTTCGTTGGGGTCTAACTCAAATGCTATTGCAAAATAAGAAACTGGGACTGGACAATCCGGCTGCTACGGTCTTTTGGCTATCCCCAACGATGGGTGTAACCTTATTGGTGATAAGTTTAATCGTTGAAGGGTGGTCGGACATCTTTGGGGGCGCCTTTTTCTCCGGACTTTGGAAATCCCTTGAAACTGTGCTTTACTTGATCGCGCCAGGTGTCCTTGCGTTCTGTATGGTGATGAGTGAATTCTAGTAAGTTTCAGGTCTCGGTGGCTATTCTAATTCCTCAGCGTCCGTCTAGCATTATTCAGCGAACAGGAATGGTGCCCATGTCAATCGCCGGCATTGCCAAGGAAGTGACTACAATCATCATCTCATCCTGGTTTTTTGGAGACGAGCTTACGCCGCTCAACATCACTGGTGTCGCCATCACCGTGTGCGGTAAGTCGAGAGGCCCCCTCGAACGTGTACAAATACTCAAAGGTGCACTTTTAGGAATCATTCTATTCACGTACCACAAGTACCGCAAGTCGATTGACTCCCCGCTTCCGCTGGATGCTCATGGAAATCCTATAATACCTGATGATGATGACGATTCGGACACTCATCTCGGACAATACATCCGGCTGGATGAAACTCTGCCTCTCGCATCTCGCACAAGCGCTGACCTGCACGGAGTACGCCTGTTTTTCTGTTACGTCTAGGTTCATATGTCGCCGTTGCTAATGTAGCACACAGGAGGGACCCGCAGTTTTATTCTCTGCCGACGGCGACGAACTCGAGAGCGAGCGCGTCTCCCAATCGATCGCCATGTCGCATCCCGAGTCTCGGCAGTTTCATGGGGATGCGTTGAACGCGCCTCCAACATCGTCGGAAGAGGTCAAGGCCTGGACGTCATAGAGGGATATGTTGTAACGTAAGGTGATAGGTATGGCGCCTCGCGCCCACCCTATCCACACATTACAAAGGACTGATGAACATCCAGAAGATTGGTCTCGCGACGGGGTTCATGATGCCAGCCCGCTGTCCAACGGTATCGTACATGCGCGCCACGGCGTGTTATTTCGTGATTTGTTCCTGGGATATACATTGCGCAGGAGGAGTGATGAGCCGCGAAGGTTCCACTAGCGCAGGATAATGTACACGTGGGGAGGGGCGAATCAGTTGTATTTAGAAGAACATGCATGGCCACGGAGTATGGAGGTGGATTGAAGACCGCCTCGAGGAATAGGCGACGGCAGGAATTTGAGCCAAGCAGCGCAGAGTAATCGAAGACAGATACGAACCGGGCTGCATGGAGCGGTTTGGAAATCGGAAGGGTCGGAAGGCACAAAGGACAATCTGGACCTATAACATGAGTTGAGAACCACACGGAAAATCAAGCACCACGCGTCAGACAGAGTTACGGAATGGCAATGAAGATACGAAAATGAAATCTATCCATTCGCAGCAAGGGTGGACTGCTAGAGACCGTACTGTGTGGGCCTCTGATTGAATGTTTTCCGAAAACATCGATGGATGGGTGACATATGTTGACGTAAAAATGGGTACTGTAAGCGACTGACGCCCACTGGACGGACAAGCAAAAGTTCCGAAACCCATCACACGCAATCAGCACCAGATTCGTGATCTCTGAAGATCCGAGTCTCGGATTGAGCCAACGAGCCACTGCCAAACCAATCTCCATTTTTCACCGAGATTTGGATATTTGCGGTATTTCTTTTTTGATCCTTTAGTTATTTCGCAGAAATGAATTATATTTCTCCTTTTGATACAATCGGCGTGTCCTCAGGTACTCGATACATAAAAGCCATCTTTGCCCGGCCACCAGTCTTTTTGACTTTCCCAATGGACGACTCCTTGCAATTCATCATCGAATCTCCTCAAAATGCTCAGGGTCACAAGAAACGGCCCCGGCTTGTAACGTCCTGTGATAACTGGTGAGCATTGCCTACCACTTGACTGACGAGCGCGCTTCATGCCTAGCCAGTCGCCTCAAGAAAATTAAATGTCTGCAACCAACTCCCGAATCCAAGTGCGAAGCGTGTCGGACTGCCAAAATCGCATGTCGATTTCGCGACAGAGAGCGATACTTTGCAGAAAGAAGCCGCGCTATTGCGGGACCGACGAGCTACGATGCCAATGAACGGTGAGTGGCGGTCCGGTCTGTGCGCGAGCCGCGTTGACATGATCCAGTTCCGATTCATCGTTGGACAACTTTGCGGGCTCCCATGGATCGAGCATGCGAGCAAGTGGGGCGGTACGGCCCGACGAGGACGTCCGACCGCGCTACCCATCCTATCCATCGGATTCCCGCTCTCATCAGTAAGTGGTCAATAGCAGTGCGACCCCATTTAACACGCTTTCTGTAGTTCTCCATCCTCGTCCTACTCTTCTTCGCGCCATAATTCCATGTCCTACAACTACATGCCGCCACACGGCTCGCCACTGTACAGCTCGCGCTCTCAGTCTCCCCCACAGCACACCGGCCCGTTATCACTCTTTGACGCAGAACAGCAACACCCCCATCCAAACCTGATGCAGAACTTCATCACCGTCCTGTTTGACCAGATGGCAGCGGAGTTTTCTTTTTTCACGTATCATGAAGTCATGAACAACTTTCTGGAACGGAGGATCACACCAATCCTCTCCAATTCCATCGCGGCATTTGCTGCGCAGTGCGTCAGCTTCTTCCCTTGTTCTTCCACGCCTGACATGCGTCCATCAGGTATTCTACACTGCCTGAGCTCTCGGTCCGCGGCTTGCACAACGTCGCGAACGCCTACGCAGACCATGCCAAGGTATATCATTTGCTTGTGGTTCGTTTTTGGAAAATCATAGCGGCTAAATTCCTTATTCAGCAACTTCTTTTACATCTCATGGGCCACCCAGCGCTGGACACGCTGCACGCTCTCGTCCTGTTGTCATGGTACGAAATAAACAACAACAGAATGTCCGGTACGTGAAATGGAACTCCGAGAGCGACCCCTCGCACTTACTTGTCTTGTGCTACCTAGCGTTCCGCTCTTACTATCAAATGCTCATGAACATGGCGGTGGACCTGGGCTTGAACAGCAACACCGCAATGGCTATCACTATGGAGGACCAGAAGAAGAAGGCGACCTGGAACGCTGTTCTGAGGCTTCACAACTTTGTACGTGTCTCGGCTTTCTGTCATGTGTGAATTCACACCTTTTCCAGTACTCGGATAGACATCTCTCGCATGGTTCGACATGACACACGCGCACTGAGCGCCATAACGAAGGGCTTAATCATGATTTCGATCGGTAACCCATAATCCACAGTATTAACGGGGAGCACCGCTCCTGTGTAATCTGCAAACCATAATTGTGTATCACTGGTCCTACCCGGTCCACCGACTCTGCTCCGACGCAGCGATTTACGATTTTCTGCCGTTGCTCGTTCATATAGTCTTCGGGGTGTAGTCTTACTTAAAGCCGTGACGCGTAGTAGATTGGAATGCCTATTTCTTCAGGGCTGAGCGCTGGCACTTCAGCACCACACTTTGCCCACTATGAAGCCTACTACGACATTGAAGATCGTTTCGGATCACACCTGCCAAGTCGGTTGAACTTGAGGCTGTGAATGTATAGCACATCAGTCACAGTGACGGTGCAATTGATAGGACTCTGCGGGCAACGTGTTCGAGTCCGCGTCCTCAGGAAGAACGGCGTTCTATGTATACATAGGGCGGCGCGTCGAGTTGAGAATTTAGATCTTTGAAGATCGAGGATTTTGGTTCCGTTTCAGGGCAATCTCAGGGAAGCCGAACGACGCGGTTTACCCAGTTAGGACAAGACCTGTCGAGGTCACAATGTTCACACAACTGTCAACAAAAAATGCGTCCCTTCAGACATATTCATCATCAAACAGGCCATCACTGGCTCTGACAGCTGGTGCTTAGCGCTTGACCACCATGGCCGACGAACTAGGCCTAGAGGTCAGCGTCGCGATATCATCCTCCTCCTCTGCGCAAAATGTGGCCGCCTACCTGCGAATTGCGTCTATAGCAATCGCCTTTTACGAGTTACTGCTTTCCGTTTCTCCGCGGAAGGTCAGCTGACGTACACCCAGCTGCATCGAAACGCTTCCTGCTACCGTCCGGTTTTACAGAGAGCAATGGCTCGTTCCGCGGTTCATGTTGGTATCTTTTATTGATTCCGAAAGATAAATCTCATGAAGCGATCGGCAGGCTGTCTACGCTCCTCTTTGGTTTGCTACAGTGAGTGTAGGCGCGCTGCTTGCCAGGCCGATTCATTGATCATTATCAGAGCAACGAGCATCATCGTGCTGGCCGTCTCAAACGCCGGTTTTTTCTACTCGAACTTTACCGATGAATCTTGCGAAAGGTTCTATCGAGTGCCGCCGATCTTTAAAGGTATTTCTCAAATCAGCACGAGCAAGAACGATCGTCTCAATCCAAACGCCCATAGTACTGCAAGCTATGACTTCGCAGGCAATTTTAGGTGTCAGGTGAGCATCAGCGCGTCTATTTCCGTCAAGTGCGATTCGAGTGGCCACTTAGGACCTTTAATCTCTCTCGGCGGTCGAGCCTGATCCTGAAACTCTTACTGTTATCCTATGGCATCGCGTGTACGGTGCGCACTATTCATCCATCTCTCTTACATTCCGAGCTTAGCGGTACACACAGCTTGAATGGTTCACCACGATGTGGAAAAGAATACGTCCGTGTTGTTTGATTGTCACTCCCGTTATTACTTGTCTGATTGAACCAACTTTTTTGCAGCGGTTCGTGATCCCGAGCACGTACGTGATTCGTCTCTCTTTGCGTACGCCGGACTGATTTCCTTTCATTTCAGGGCAGGTAAAATTTCGAGTCTGCAATGCCGCGTGTCGCTGCTCAATGCTCTCAAGCTGCCGTGCGTTTTCTACGGATGCCAGTATCGGAGCCTGGATGTACTATGCTGTCGCCATGACTTACGACTTGATTACCACCACCGTATCTGTCGTGTTCCTTCTCAGGTTCCGACTCTCCTCTGGGAATTCACTGTAAGCTCTTTTCCACACTGTTTTGAACCTATCTAACCCGAGTTCAGTATAACTAAACTCGTCAAAATGTTATTGTACGACGGGCTGTTTTTCTTTGCGGTACTGACTGGTACAGTTTTAGAGTCTCCTTCGTTGCTCCTGCTGATGATGTCGTTCAGCCGTCAATGTCGTTAATTTAATCCTATATCGACAAAACCAGGAGATCCAGGTACGAGGCGCTCTTTCAACGCAATTGACTTGTCTCTAAGCACCCTTCTAGACTGCGGCGTAAGGCTCAGCACTTGATCTCACTCAGCGTTCATATGGTTCCTGTAGGACCTCAATGGCATACAGCGTGACGTGGATCATGTCCCAACGACTCCTCATCCACCTACACAGTTGGTTTGATCCACATGGTTTTTGGCAGCGGAGTTTTGAATATGTTTACAGACGCGTCAAGAGAGCGAAGAAACGAGTCCATTTCCACATCAGTGACAATCACCAAGGATCTTAGCCACTCTCGGCATATTCAGCATGCGATGCGATCGCAGTTTGAGTCTAAGCCTGGTATTGCTGTCGAGCTCACAGTGCCAGAGTTCGAAATGTCTTACGATGGCGGACCAGAGGAGCCAGAAGTTCACGTTAGGATCGAGAAAACCGTGTCTTTCCAGGAAGGTGCAACAACCACAAGTGTTCGCGAGCTGGAGGATTATTCACGGAGGACTTATAGTCACCACATTCATATTCTTCTCGGATTGTACGGTAACATTGTTTGATAATTCTTCTGTCTTTTCTGTAAAGTAAAATGTACACTTATTTATCCCCTTATCTCAGGTTTTGTTTAGGTCGCGTGATCACTATCTACTATGACGCGCGCTCCTTGTTCTTCAGCGACCACCATCAAACCATCATCACAGAATCCCTTATGATCGAAATAGCGCGTACTGCCTCCAAGTGGTCTGCTACGGTGAGCGGCAACGACGGGGAACATCGGCGAACTGGTCGCCCTTGACAATGATGTTCGTCTGGCGGACGGGGCACTACTAGTATACAGGCCGAAGGTTGGAAGTCTCTCATCTTCGACGTTGACCGTCAAGAAACAAGCAGCTGGAGCAGGCCTCTATCTCCCTCCCAAGCTCAAACGCGTCAATAAACGGTAAACGACAGGATTCGACTATGTTCAAAACATTACATCCTCTGCCTGCGAATAGCTCCCGTCATCTCTCGGTCCTACTGGAGCTTCCTTATACCTCACGAGAAGCCAAGGCGTTACTGTCAGTATACGTTCTTCATCGTTGGAACCCTAGTTCACTCCAGAGCTCAATAGGTACTCGTTGTGGTCTCTTCTATCTCCCTCGTCGCCATCGCAGGCCTGCTCGCTGCAATATCGGCAAGTCTCAAACAAATTCTACGAGACCTTGTCCTTATCCCGGGCAGCTCTCGGCATTCAACACACGCTCATCAGGAGGCGAACACTTGTTCGTGCGGACTCATGTCGCAGCTTATTTCATCTGTCTTTTGGTCTCGGATTTGTTCCAAGGTTTGCCCTTCTTCCAACCCGAACCACAGCCCACTGAATTTCGCAGCTATCGGTTCACTTTGAACGCCACCTGGGTTCGCGAGTCAATGGTCTACGTCGGCGACACCTGCACCGCGCAAGGTACGCGCCTAACCGTTATATGTCGGACTCGGTCACCTGAACATGGCAAGGAGTACTCAAGCAGATCTCTGATGTTTCAATTGCGTTCTGGACCCTCGTATGTGACCTCGTTTGCTACCAACGAACGGTGAATGAACCGGAACCCAGGTGATCGCGATTCATACATTCTGCCTCCTCGTACTGGAGCTTCACCTGCGGCAATTCGTATTGTGGGTCACGCTCATTGCTGGCTGGTGTAGTATTGCGACTATAGTAGTCGCGGGTCCGGCTGCACTGGATCCGGCTATTCGTGGACCCTTTTGTGAGTTGCTTCTATAATCGTCTGAATTAGCGTGCTCAAGGCCGCATAGATGGCATATCTGGATACTGGTGCTGGATTTCTCCAGGCTACGAGTCGGAAAGAGTTACGTGCGTGTGTGCGTTCTAGTTCAGCCGCCACCTTCTCACTAAGTTTGTAGATTGGACTACATGTTCGTGAGTCCAAAATAGCACCGCCTTTTTAGCCACCCTACTAAACTTGACGTGTAGATGTTTATATCCGCCATTGTTAGCTTTGTTCTGTACACACTCATCTTCTTGAGGTTGCGTGGGAACTTGTACTTCAATCAGTGGAGACCAAGCTTCCGTTGGAAGTCTATAGCTCGAGTTGGAAACTGGAGGGCCACTGACAGTGATAATCAAGCCGCCGTGATTGCGAAGCATATGATCCTGTAGGTCTGATTCGCATCAGTATTCAACCGTCACTGAAGTTCCTTTGACAGCTATCCCGTGAGTTAAGCACCAAGGTTCACGAACGGATGGTCCGTCTGACGGCGTGCTGTAGATTGCATACACAGTCGTGTTCCTTCCGGTAGCCGTTACCAGACTGTCGGCGTTCTCAGGACATATCGTGTCACTCGAGATTACTATCTTCAGGTGAGGCAATGCGCCACATGGGGGTCCTTTTGCTTATTCGTAACCGTCAGCTCAACGTTATATTTGCTCTCTGGAACAGTCAACGTGGTTCTGTTCGCCAGCGCGCGCAACATCCTGCCACCCAGCTCCATGGTAATCAAGAAATGGACCATCTCTCTACCAAGGATGCTCCAGCCCGGTCCCCGAGATTCGACGGGCATTGATCCATATTATATCGAATCAGAAAATAGCTATCACAGAACCCAACCGATGACAAGTACGTCGATAGAGGCTCGACCTTGGATGTACCAGGCTGGCGAGGGAATTCTGGGTCAGTGCCCCAGATCTCACCGTTGTGGATTCAACAGGAACCTTCGCCACCACTGGGTGAACGCGATCTAGCGACGCGAGGCCCGGAGGACATTGAAATTCCGCATGGGTATACTACCCAAAGCACGCCTGGCTCCAGTGACTACTACGAGGATGAAATCCTGAATACGTATGAAGATGTAGACCTTGGCTCCGACGACTCCATGGTACTCGCTCCCATTTCTGACCCAGTTCTGGGAGCGAGTACTCTACAAATTAATGTGCCATCGTTTTAGAGTATGTCACATAATTTGGATACCGAAATGACCATTCAGTTTCCCTCACGTCCACGGAAGAGGCCCTTGGAACAGTATCGTGCTCTCCGACGGACAATATTCAAATATGTCCGTAAGCTCGGGCGAAGAGGTGAAGTATGAATGGAAACGTGCGAAAGGATTGCGCGATCGCCGTTTGCTCAATAGGTCGGAGTGGCAGCCGTAAAGGTCCTTTGAGTAAGGATATAGCCGTTTTGGCGCTACGGCATGTTGAGCATAACGGGGAACGAATTACCGAGCTGGAAGCTGCGCACCTCTCCTTGATGTGCAAGTGTACTTGTTTCTGCCGGGGATCGATACCAATATAATGGAATGCTTTCTCGGGCCAACGAATGGCAACTCTATGCAAGTCTGTAAAGCGTGCGCGTTTCATTTCATAACCGACGACTGTGATCTTGGACGGGTATCGCCAGTGTATTCGTGGAAGCGTGCGACGGAGAAAAGGAGGTTCTGGAATGAGTCTAGGGCATAGTTTTCGGTGGTCGCACGAGGAAATGGAGTGGAAGCGGCATTGGCGAAAAGATTAGCGTTCAAAGCCAGCCGCAAGTAAGATTCAGCCTCCGTCATGGTCGAGCTGGCTCGAGTCTGCCCCCTGCGCTATATTGAGTATACAGGAGACGAATAAGGTAAAGGACTGGAAGACACACCCGCTGAAGACTAGCAGCGCGTGTTCGTCTGTTCTCGCGATTTCTGCGCTGTGCCCATTCAAAATTTTCAAGGCGGACGTAAACAAGACGAGAGCCTCCTTACCCGCGAGCTATATGCTGAAAAAAGGTTTCGACACGTCCGCTGCCCTTTTGGTATGGCTCCAGCACCCATTCCTGCTCGTCGAGACGTGATTGTGCATCGGTTCCATGCCATATAGAGTGACCGGGTACGATGACAAGGTGATTCACATTCCGCAGCCCTCTATCCCTCCCTATTGTCGACAGTATACTCGACGGGTATAGGGGGTGTAGACCCCCCGGACTGGAAAAGTAATATGAAAGGTTGAAAATGAACGACAGACAAGCGAATGAGCCCAAGAGAAGGACAGCAAGGTTGGTTACGCGTGCCCGGGTGCGGAGGACGTCGATTGTGCGCTGGCGCGTATGCAGCGTACCTCCATTTCTACGAAAAGGTCGGCGGGTGGCGAATGAAACGGGTGTCGGTAACATACAACCAGTGCAAGTCGATGGAAGTAGCTAGATCACTGACGTGGTTCAAGGGACTACATTTGGTGCACGGCATTCATCGCCGCTCTTCTTTGGCAGTTTTTAGTTGGGCTACAGCGCTTCAACGTCGTACACAACGTCCATCAGTTTCTGATATCAGCTCAGTGTTCTTATAACGGTAACACGGAAACAAGTGGGACAGTGCCATCCACGGGGTGCAACCCACCCACAGCCGCAGTATAAGTTACATCTATAATACAGCAATACAACAATGATACTATAAGCACTATAGCGTCCACTCTCAGCTCTCAAAAAACGACAACACCCCCTCCGAATCATCGAGATTGTTCTCGCGATCCACTTGCCATGACTGCAGACGAATCTTGATCAGCTCATCCCAAAACATGGTCGCGCCCTGATCACTGGAGGTGAGGAAGCTCCGAATATGTCGAAACCACTGCTTAGCCAGCTTGTATCGGGACTCTGCTTCGTTGTTGGGCGACCCGGGCTCAAACGGCGCTAATCCCTCCTGGTACGCCAGCAAAGCCACTTGCCCAAACCAATAGAAAGGCAGGGCTGAAGAGACGTCAGCTGCTGCGAGGATCAAACATAGATGGACATACCATTGTCAACAAACGGTGGCTCGTTATTGGGATCGCCCGTCTTCGGGAGATCTGGAGAGGCAAGCCAGCTCTGCAGCCAATTATGCAGGCCAAACTGGATCTTGTATATCTCCTTGTCGACCGACGTCTGCTCACTCGTGTTTCCTGACGTCGGTAATCTGCTCTCCACGCATACATCGAACAGTATCCGAAGCAAGGCGTGCGCAAGCACGAAATGTCCGAACGGCGATACTGGCGTCGGTTGCGTCAATAGCTGCGGATCTGACATTGAATCCAAGCAACGGCGCATATTAGGGCCCACAAGTCGTGCTTCCATTGATCCGTATGGTGAGTTGGGATTCTGAAGTAACATGTACCACTCCTCCGCCGTTTGTGCTCGCCACAGCGCCGTTTCTCCGGCAGGCCCGCTAGATACTCCCCCATGCGGTACGAAGGTGCTGTCGCTAAATGCACTGCATGGCAGCAGTCTTGCAGAAATGACTGCGACAAGAGTCTAAAGTGTGGCCATCAGTATTGGCTTCAGCACGTCTCTATCATCACGAACCTCTTGGTCATCTCAAACCGAGCCCAACTTCTCCAAGTTTCGTCCAGACGAGAAGGATCTATTGTCGCGGGATGCCAGGACGCATTCCCTGGGATGAGACCAGAGCGACGGATCATCTATCATTCAATTAATTGACTTGACAGAAGCACCTTTTCTATCCATACCTGGACTAGCATGCCATGAAATATCGTGGATGTAGCTCGTTGCTCTGCCTTCTGGTGAAAAAGACCGATCGTCTGCAGTAGGATAACAGCCATAATTAAGTGAAGCTGTTCTGTCGAATCCCTGGGCTGCTCTGTATTGCGGATCGATGTAAGTAAACTATTTTTTAAAAGTTTACTTCGATGCACTCACAAATTCTTGAACCAGGGTTTCGCGTGTATTTGTCAAGGTTTGCTCGATGAACAGCGTTGCCTTGCGCGTCTTGACGTACAACGCGCCACATGCCTGCATGGCACTCAGCAATAGCGGCGGCTTACCTTCAACATTGAAGGTAGGCGCATGAACAATGGGCATCTGGGGCAGAAATGCCGAAAAAAAGAAATAAACTAACGTTCCGGTTAGGAATGTCAGCCCAAATTGAAAGAAGAGTTATGAGTGATGCGTACGATAGTGTTGACATTCTGCTGACAGAGGTTCCGTCGATCCGCTGTTAGGAACGTCCGGTGTAGAGTTTGACGACCTTATGTCACTCAGCGCGGGCTGTACACCTGAAGCATCGGTCGAAAAATGCTGAGAAGCGTCCGGTATGAAGCCGAAACTTGAGAAGAATGACTGGACTCCGCTGAAGTCCGCGAACATGGACTGTTCGGGACTGTTCGAGTCCGAAGAGTTCGAGTTGCTGGGAGAATGGCTAGAAAATATCCCGTCAAGGAACGGCTGGAATAGATCGCTGTTGTACGCCGACGCGAAGCTATTCTGCGCCACCTCATCCGGCTGCGGGGCCATCATCAAGTTCGGGAACGCATTGTAGCCATTCAAGAATGGGGTAGGCGCGAAGTCGTGCACGAGAACGTCTGAATGCGTAGTTCCCGAAGATGAACCCGGTATGTTAGACATGTGTCCATCCGTGGAAGTAAACCCGTCGGCATCAAGCGTGGATGGCGACGAGTTGCAGTTGGACGTAGTCTCGGATGCAGAACCAGTTGTTGAGGATTTTTGAGTGGGCCTGTCAGCGGGGGTGAAGACGCATTCCTTATTTCGAGCGCGGCACTTGGAGCACGGCAATTGACGATCGCATTTGATTTTGGACCTGTCATAGCGTGAGGTGAGTACGTGAGAGAGGGAAATGACCAGACGGACTCCGTGCAGGCGAGGCATGACTTGCGGCGCGTCGTGTCTTGGCTAAAAGGACGTGTATTAGCGAGTGTATTAACAAGGCGAAAGGCTACGCACTCTGAGCTGCACCGTTTCTTGTGTCGGGCCAACAGATCACTGCGAGTGAATTGGGAACTGCACGTCTATAAAAGCGGGTCAGATATAGAGATATGATATGATCAGGCAAGAGAGCGTACATCGCAGCAGTGCAGTCGCTCGCCGGTATCTAAGGATGAATTAGCCACAACAGCCGAACGCGGACTGAACACGACTTGCGAGTCCGTAAATGTCGATTCAGGTGTGTTGTGCGGGTGAACTTTGCGGGACAGTGTGGACAGAGTTTGGTCTGGGGAAGCACTGGGACATTGCCTCTGTGAGACCGCATCTTGGAGATGGAGCCATCCTTTTTCCTGAACTCTGCGGGTTGCTCCTCGGCATCCTGATCCATTTCAGCCTGTGACCTGTCTGGAGGCATCGTGGTCTATGAAAGAGTCCAGATAGCACTTTGTGGGCCGATTTAGGGTAGACCGACACCGCCCTAATCTAAGTGCCGACGATTGAGTTGAAAGTAAAGCAGGGGAAATAGCCGTTGCAGCAGGTGTTTACATGATGTAGTCGCTATAACGGACAACTACCCATAAGAGGAAATTGTCGAATTCGGAGCGCTGAAGCACTCTAAACAGGTCTCGAAGTGACAGATATTCCTGTTCCTGAGGAAACCACTACCACCAATACGTTATTCTACTTTGCATTCATGCAAGATCGCCTGTACTACAGCTTTCTCAACATCGGGCGCTTGATAGCTTGGTTCATGCGGCGGGTTCCCTTTCGCCGGGTCGTATACGCCAGTATGAACGAGGACGGATTCCCAGCCCGCGCCATTCGCCCCCGCAATATCTACAACCTCACTTGAGTCACAGCAAATCCGATGGTGGCGTTGGCTCATACCTGACTCGGGATTGTCTGTCATAAGGCCATGCAGTTAACAATCTGTTGTACATTGAAAGCTCGGCGAAGACGCACCGCCAATCATATAACTATTATCGTCGTTCGAATGAGCACTGATAAATATCCACTGCGCAAAGACCACGTACACTTTCGGCATCGTCTCAATAGGCCCATAGATATTTTCAAGCCTTGCCTTAAGCACTCCTTCAGCAAACTTGTACGTTGGCTCCGTGGGCTTTCCATATTGTACGTGAGGGAAATGTGTACCAGTCAGTGCCTGGGTAACGTTGATTCATTGTCAGTATGGATCGGGGACCTTCAAACACCCGTCGTGCCTTGTAAACAGCTTGAAAAGCTTCTTTGAAAGCGCCCTGCCCCAATCTCGGCCTCGGAAAGTCTGACCTCCAAATCAAGTCGGGATTACAGAACACCAACTCTACTGGCTCCTTGATCTGCTGTTGCAGAGGTACGTAGGGGCCACCAATGATACCTCCAGATTGAATTACATCGCATATTACCTGTACTGTCAGTGCGAAGAAACATTTAAGTGTTTGGACGCGTAAAGGGGCAAAGAGCGGCACGTACTGTCAAGAACCCAGTTGCGGGGATCGTGGAAGACGAAAATGGCGGATATAGGCGTTTTCGAAAAGTCCACGGCCTCGAGGTATTCAGTTTCTCGTAAACTAGTATGCCAGAATGAAACACACCCTGGTGCTGTCCTTTTCCGCAGGACTGAGCTTGTGGAAAGGCCATACACTGTTGACTAATTAGTAGACATTGCCTGATGTTTGTTTGACGTACGCGGGGTCCCAGGAAAGGACGTCCAGCGTAGTATGGGCATTCTGGAAACCATAATGTTCCGCCACCTTGCGTATCTCATCGTTCCTGCCCCCTAGAACTAGAACGTGTTTATCGCCATATCTACTGCCTTTCTCTGCAAAATGGTGTGTGCTTGAATGCACTGTTCCGGCTTTATCTTTAAGAGCCGTAAGCGGTCCATGGCGACGTTATGCAAATGTCAATACCTCGACACCTAGCTGATTCGAGAGTTTCATAGCACGTTCCTGTTCAACGGCGCCACCACCGTTTGTAAGCTATCGGAGTTTATGACAACGGGCGCGTTTCAACATAGCAAGGACTTGCGAGAATATATGGTATCTTCCTGTACATGTTATCGCTTAGCTGACTGGAGGCGAAAGTAATGACGAGCCCACATTCCCAAGGGTTGTCTCCTTCAAGAATTTGAAGCGCTCTACGTCCAGCAGGTAGAGAGTTTGGGCCACGAATCAAGACACCATCCTAGCCAACGTCCAGTGTCAGGCAAGAATCTTGCGTATCAACATAACGGATCATACAATGTCGAACACAAAAGCCAAAGGTGGACTCTGCCAAGAAGACCCTAAGATGGTTAGAGCAGTCAAATTCGCGTAGCGGAGGGTCTTTACGTCGGATAAATCGGCGGCAAAGACGCGTAGAGCGAAAAACACTATGCGCCAACTTGGTGGAAGAAAGCATGGAGACGCCGGTCCGGTATCCGGAGTTATGTATCCTTATTTATTGGTTTATTTTACATTTTCTTTGCGGCCTCTGCAAATTCCTTCAGAACCTGGACATCGGCGTTGTCTTCCTGCAACGACTTTTCTACGCGCGAATATAACTTCGCTATGCCCTCGTAAATCTCTCCCTCACCATCCCCGACGAATCCGGCGATTTCCTCCATCTCCCCGACCCACCGATAAGCCTTTGGCACCATGCCTGGAATAGCTCCTCCCAGGCGATTCAATAACACGGGCTGTGACTGGTGAAGTTCATTCAATAACGCAGTTGAGGTGGCGGGAGACGATCTATGTGCCGCCAAGATCATGGTGGCCATAATCGCGGTTGTCCCCTTCGTAATGCCCTGTCAAACCTGCTTCAGACTCGGTCTTCCGCTTTCCGGAATTCATTAACAGATAAAAATCTCTTACAGCATATGACATCTTCAATGCACTGGCATCCCCAACCCCAACGCCTTCTCCCTCCAGAAGGGAAATCTTCAGTCCACATTTCGACAGGCTGTGAAATTCATGCAGCCTGTCCGCATCATCAGCCGACGCGTAGAACACGGGATCATATCCGTCCTGCGGAGGCCCGCCGATGATCCCCGCGTCCACGAAGCCCATCCCAGACTCGTGAAAGATCTCCGAGATCCTCTTGACCGTGGCCGGGTTTACTGCGTTGCAGTCCGCGAACAGCAGTGATGCTCCAACTGACCGGGCTACTAGGGCGAATTTCTGCGCAAAAGATACGGCATCGCTAGGAGGTAAGATGCTGAGTACGAATCTGGCTTCCTTGGCGATGGAGGAGTAGGAGGCCTCCACCATACCGGCGGCGATGGCCCTTTGACGCGTCGCCTCGGACCGCCCTCGAGATTTGTGAGAACTCGGACAGTGCCACTTCGGACCAGCTTGCGTGCAACCGCAGATCCCATCGCACCAGCAGCAATCACAGCTATCGTCGTGACCATGGTGTGAGTAGGAGTGCTGACTGAACTGATAACGGCAACTTATTCACGCTATCTACTTTCCCAGCTCTCGGTCTTGAGTTGCGCTTTCTATTTCCGATGTAGGGATTACAGAATACTAAGTAGCGAGATGATAAATGAGAGTACAGTAGACAACATAGTAGTAAGTAGTGAGAGGAAATTGAATAATAGTGGCAGCATCGTCTATTGAGTCGTAGGAACGTTGTTCGTTCGTTGATGGGCACCAAATGTTCGTCAAGGTGCCGCACTGTGCGGCACAGCCGGAAGAGGAACACCGGAAAGCGCAGACGATGCGACAGTAGCACTCGCCGGGACCAAAGACGAGGACGGTATCCCCATCTTCAACTTCACAGCCTCAAAGGTCTTCGTCAACCTCCGTCTAGCGCCCAACGCCACGACACCCATCGTCTCCATCGTCGGCTCATCAAGATCGACCATCTGTCTCCATGTCATGCCTTCGAAACACGCCGTGTACTTGTGTAACCGCAAACTCTTCAGCCACGCGGGGACGTCTTCCAGCAGCTCAGGATCGATATCTTCCTCTTTGGGTGTTGTGCCACTTCCCGTAGATCCCGCGCTCTTGAGACCCGCACTCTTAATCCCCGCACTCTTAGGGTCCCAGCACTCCTGGGTCCAGAACTCTTCGCGCTTCGTAACGCGCTAGATGGATAGCGGGTCGGGTTACGCCAGTTGGAAGCAGTGGTGGCAGGCGAATGCGCCCGACGAGGTTTCTCCGTCTTTGGCGGCGTGCCAACGGGAGGCTCGGATTCCTCGGGCGGAGCGCTAGAAGTGCTCGGCGGTTTCACTAAACCACTCATCACGAGCTGTATCGCCATCATCTGTGTCTCCGTAGAGAAGCCCATACTGGTCAACTTGGCTGTCGACATGTTCAACGGAGATGCACCGTTCATCATCGTCTGTAAGTTCGGCGTATTCGGTTTATCGGAGGACTTCTTGAACATGAGGTCAAGAGGAGTGTTGACCATGCTCGCCCAGCTAGTAGTGGGTTCCTCGGAAGGCTTCACGATGATTTCTTGCGCATGGGGCGCAGGTGTCGCAGGCGTGGCAGGATTGAAATGAGCAGTTTTGGGCGTGGATAAGTTGAGGCTCGGGGGACGCGGGCTACGGGATCGTGGTCGCGCCGAAGTATCACCTACAGATGCACTGCATGAGTTTGACGTTGGCGACAGATGTCCATGGCGACTGACCGACAACGGCATCAACCATTTGTTGCAGAACAGCCATGAGGAATTTGATTTGGCCATAGTTCAGAGTTTGGAACAGCGTGTACATGGTGGCGGTCTGCTCGCTTTCAGATAGAAGGCGGAACCCTAAACGAATGTCAGACTGGAGCATCTGTCAAGAGTACTACTGAGCATACATTGTTCAATTGTGCCCAGTTCTTCCTTGAATTTGGGCTCCTCCGAGGCCACTGCCATTTCAGACTATAGGAGTGTCGTTGAGACTTACGTCGATGATAGGATACTAATGGTACCAACCAACGTGTCTTCAAACTTCTGGAAGTCGGCAAACCATTTGTCTAAACCTTCGCCTGGAGGCATGGAACGTTGAGCCACAATACACATGATGTTAAAGATCAAACCCACCTGCTCTGCCGTCAACAGGTCGTGGAGAGGGAGTAGGCATCGGCCTAGGAGACGGTAACGCAAAACCAGTTGCTCGACGAGGCGATCCCAGCGAGAGCGCGGCCGGATATGCGCGCGTGGGCTTCGAGTCGGAAACGCTCAGCATTTGAAGAAGCTGTGGTAGACAAGGAAATAGTTGCCAGAGCCAGCTGAGCCACTATAAGTATCTGGATCAACCAAGACCGAGAACAGAACAACACCAGCAACACCGCTGATGGTTGATTTTATAAACTCTGATGCCATCCATCTGAGTCCATCACGACAACCAAACACGAAACAAAGGACCGGCTGTTGTTCTTTATCCATTTATGTACCGTTCTGCCGCCGTTAGCAGAAATGAAGGAGGATGTGCCATAAGATCGGTCAACAGTTGTCGTCTCGAGGGTACTCTTTGACCAAGAGGACAGCTCAGTCTACACAGCCTCAGCGATAAAATAGCCATTATCCCCGTTGGACGACTGACTCTCCATGATACGTAGTCCATAGGACGTCTTCGACAAAGCGACTAAATGTACTTCCTTCAGTGCCAACAACCCTCCAAGCTTTAGCCGCTACCATAGAATCCATGAATGGCAGTAAAAACGGCTTCAAAGGCACTCCATCGTAACCATTGTGGAGCGAGTCCAGCATGCCGGTTTGATGCGGAAAATCCCCTAGAAAGAAAATACAAGGAAAAGTTTTCAAAAATAGCGAGAGCAGAGGGTCGTTGAAGGGATCTTTGGCGTCTGTCGATACGTATAATGGAGTGTTCAAGAGTAAAAGATGCGCTGCGGTATGGCGAGAACGATGACAAGGTAGACGAGAGGATACCAATGGGTTGTAATCCGACGGTAGCTGTAAAGAAATGTGCTCGTCCGGTGCCAGATGAGGGGTTTCCCGGAGATCTACTTCTTCATCCTCGTGCGGATCCATTAGACGCTCCAAAGTCATAGTCTCGGTGACACTATAGCGCAACACTTGATGCACAAGTCTCCACCACACCAGGCGCACGTTCTCTTCTCCACTGTTCCTAAACCATCCGTCGCCGAGTCGGACGTGCGCACCAAGAAATATCGACGGTAATTCATCCAAAACGGCTTGAACTGCATTGTTAAGCTGCGTCGGTGCGAAAACCATGCTTTGTCTGATTTTGGCACGGAAGAGGTCGTTATCTTCGTGGACGAGACGTAGTCGAGATGTCCCGAAGAGGGTACCGACTTGAATGAGTCGCTGCGTCTTCTGGGCTAGATCGTCGATGTGAATGATCCCGTCGAACTTCTCGTTAGGCGGGGCTGGATCAGAAGCATTGTCAAGGAAGCGATACTGGTATGGTTTCATGTCTTTGAGATGGTAGACATCGCTTGGTGATAGCTGGAGATAACTTTGAATCCACTGAGGTCTAAGGTCCCATCGATGCAGCAGCTTCTGGTATGTTGCGATATCAGTGAGATTGACGAGCCAATCCCAGGACAGAAACGTGTAATTGAAGTAATTGCCGCATTCCGGTGAAGCGAATGTGAGGTCCGGAACGAGGGCACAGTGCTTAAGACCCTCTTTGCCTGACAAGGCAAGGTAGCGAGATAAAGTGTCAAAGTTGTAGTAGCGGATGGGCTGACTTCCAAGGCGGATTGGGGGTACAATGAGAGTTCTGTTCAGCAAGTGTGCCAGGGTAAGAGCGTTTTCGAAAGCAATGCGTTGATTATGGTACCCGCTGTGGGGGAGATATGACAGGTATTTCTCATGAGGGCTAGGGGTTTCGACGGACAGGTATGGGGGCTCGATGACTTGAATGGCATCAGTGGGCTGGCGAAGAGCGTGGTCACGAAGATCCCACCTCGTTGAGAACAGATAGTACGCCATTCCAAAGCTTACTAGACAGCCGAGCAGCAAGAGCGAGATGAGGATTATCCAACCACAGCTGATGGCGCTGGGATGGCGTGACGAGGGTCTCGCCGTCGGCGCGTTCTTTCCAGAGAAATCGAGAGGTCCTGCCACTGGTCGGTTCGACGGAGCACGCATTCTATATGCGCCCTTTTCCAACGTCACTGACGGCGACGACTCCCCCGACCGCGGCCCAGTGAAGAGCCGTCTAGGAATCATCGTCTAGCTTGCATCAAGACCAATACATTACGAGAGATAGACAGCTTACAGCACGTTAACGTTGTCCAATAACGCCTTTCTGAAAACGAACTAATGATGGTTGACCTTGAAGCTTGAAGGGGATGACGTTGGGTTGACGTAACGTGATATGAGGGAACGATTGTCTTCCCTCATACATACTTACTAGAGCAGGTACCCAGCCTAACTAAACGTAATGTACAAATTTCTACCGATACACACTCCTCAGTCGAGAGTCTACCTCCTCCACGGAAAGCCTGATATACTTAGTTGGGTCTACAACTGATCAGCCAGACGCCCAGCTCATATAAACATAACACTCACTCTTGCTGAACTCTCGCTCCCGGTGTTTCGAAATGAATCGCTCCAAACTTGGAACGACCAGCTTCACCACCTCGTCAGCAAGTTCACGTCGACCCATGTCATCATCCTCTAGTACGCCCAAGCCACGATGTCGTTCAACGACTTCGTCCAAAGAGTCGTAAAACCGAGTTGCTCTTTCCTTCACTGCGGCCTTGCCGGTACCCTGCTCACGCAGGCTGTTAAGGAGCGCTGAATAACTGGCATCAAAATATGTCGCTTTGGCCATGCGAAAGTTGCTCTGTAAAACTTCTTGAGTCGGTTTACTGAGCAGTCCGGAAGAGCCAATCAAGTGCGATCGAAGATAAGAAATGTTATTTAGCACGAACGTGCTAGTAAGGAGGGGATTTTGAACCCGTTTCGGCAAGCGAGCGAGATTATTCAGAGTGCCAACAGCGGTGGTCACGACATCGTGAGCATAATGCTCTAAAAGTGTCCGCTCGCTAGCGTTAGCGTCGACCTTCTTGCCGACCTGTTTGCCATCTCCCATCTTCCAGTTACCATCACCGAGCGTGGCGAGAGCGAGGCCGGCCGCACTCTGCACTTCAGGAAGGGTCTCCAAGTATTTAGCGGTTGAAAGGATGCACTCTGCAAGAACAGTGCCGCCAGGGTCCTTTGGTATCTTGAGATCCACCAGAAATTCGGGGAAGCTTCGCAGGCAGACATTACGCAGAGATTGCAGACCGTCTTTGAATTCAGACCGGCCAACAAAGACGACCTCGCACTTTGACTGCAATGATATCATGTACTCGTACGCGGATAACGCCATGAAAGCGTGGGTGTGAAGAGCGCGTTTAATGAAATTAACGAGAGATAAGAAGTTGTCGCTGAGAAGGGAGAGGAGAGGATTGTGAAGGAACGAGCTGATCTGTGTGGTGGGCAATGGACTGAGATCATCCAAGAGTCGCCCCTCATCTTCTGCAACAGCTACGAGCTCTTCCACCCACTGTCCAAACTCAATGCCCGCGGGAATTGGATCGCTGCTGTCCTGTAGTAACGGCGCCTTTGCTTCAAGACCCTTGCGGCTCCACTGACCCCGCATGTCGGCGTAGCCTCGTGCTGCGTCTTTCAGAGCACTTTGGATAGAAGGGGCGGCGGGATGTGACGGATGTGTAGCGGGTAAGGGCAGTGTACGGAGGAATGCGACCAGCTCAAGCAACAGCGGACTCGGGAATGCGGATACCACGCTTCCCGACGAGCCTTCAGCAACTAGCTTGGTATAGAGTTGAGCCAGCTTCTTGGCGCCAGTCTCTACCAGCCTAGCTGTATCTTGCGATCCACTCTGGAACGCAAATGCGGCGTTCAGACGCTCCAGCACATCTATGTAAACATCCAATTGGCCGGGTTGGGGGCCACGTAGAATGATTCCTTCCTCTACGGCGGAGCCCTCTTGGTTGCTAGCAAGCTCATCAATCTTGAGTAGAGCCTTGTCAATATCTGGAGGAATGAGTCTAAAGTAGATGGAACTAAGAAAGTACGAACTGCTTGCTCGCTTGTTGAGTCGCTGTGTGCTGGTGTAGAGGGGTAAGATTGACTTTTCTAGCTTAACGAGACGGGTGTCAAAGCTGTTGAGAATAGCTGGATCGCGTCAGTTGCCACGCACTACGGTGAAGGATGGAACGCACATGTCATGCGCTGGGATATTTGGCGCGTCTTGTTAAGATTCTGCTCAAGCTAAACTGTACATTCAGTACTCCGTCGCGGACACAGACTGGAGGCTGACCAGCTCAATCTCTGCGGTCTCGTCGTCCATCGTCAAGGTGCGGATGACGGGCCGGAGTGCCGATCACGATTAACGGAAGAGATCGAGGAGACCCCTATTGCTAAGTGTTGCGCTTTTGCTTTTCAACCACCGTGTGTTTGAGATATATGGACAGCATTCCCCTTCTGCCTGTCCTGCAAGGCCTCCCGGACGACCATCCCGCCGCCATTTACAACGCGGCTGAGTCCGACAAGCTACCTCTCCCGGTGTGGTCCAACGGAGCCTACGACAGTCTCGTCAAGGACGGACATCTACCCTTGACCGTGGACAGCCAGCGTTCACTGTTACACAAGATACTCCTATATTCCCACTCGTCTTCGGTTGCAGCTACATCTCTAAAACTGTCCCTGGTGGATGGAGCAGTCGTACGTGCCTCTATCCAGCTTCATGAGTCGCGATGGATCGTTCTCATTGGCGTCACGATGTGCCAGGCACGTGTATTGTCATCCACTGGACTTATGACTTTCTTAATACTCCTCCAACACAGCCGGCTATCCTGAAGAACATCAAGATAGAAGATCTCACACCTGTTGGTCAACTTATTTTCAAGTACGACTGGGCCTCTACTCCTCTCGGTCCCTTGTCAACATGGCCTCAATCGCTTAAATCCATTGTATCCATTATGTTATCTACTCCTGCTCAATGGTGAGTGCCTTCCGGACGACTTCTATGCACCCCAGACTAATGTATCTGTATAGCTGCGTCTTCTGGGGCCCCGAACGAACCTTACTATACAGTGACTCACCTTCTTCGTATTCTCGTGTTCGCTCTGACTCCGTCATAGATGATGCGTGGGCAAAGGGATCTGCTTCTAAACATCCGCAACTTCTCGGACAGCCTGGACGAATTGCATTTAAAGAAATATGGGATCCATTTTCCCAACATTGTGATTTGGTGTATTCAGGAGAGGCTCAAAGCAAGGACGACGATCTCTTGTTTTTCGACACGGCAGGCCAACCTGGCTACGATCGTTTGACGTCAGGGCACCTCGAGACATATTATTCGTAAGATCTATCCATAGCACCTCTCCACCTCTGACTAACAAATGTACATTCAGGTGGACTTACATCCCTGTACGCGTCGAAGACGGTTCTGTTGGCGGCATTGTGAACAAGTTTGTTGCCAAGCTGCCCCTCCCGAACAGCTTCTTACACGTGTGTTTGTAGCTGCATAGAGACTACCCAGAAAGTTTTGTCTGAACGCCGCATGCGTATGGTCAGAATGCTCGCAGAACGCACAAGCACCGCTCAAACCACAGTCGCTTTCTGGGATGCTGTTTTTGATGTGCTGAGGACTAATGAGCGCGATTTACCTTATGTCTTGTGCTATACTTGTGTCTCCAGGCCATCGGGCACTGAGTCCGGGTCCAACGAGGGAGGTGATACGAACTCGGATTTTGGTGGAAGCGAAGGCTCATCGTGTCTCAGCCGAGGATGCCTTCGGAATCAATTAACTTTGGTTGGATCCATCGGTGTTGAACCGGGCCATCCGCGCGCTTCCCCAAAACTTGTCAACATATCCGATCCGGGAGCTTCCGAGGACTATTGGCCATTCGCTGCAGCTTGTGCGCAGACAGAGCCTCTTCTAGCAAAAAATCCATGTCCTGAAGTCTTTGAGTCTCGAGGATGGGGTGATCCCATTAGTGGCGCAGTTTGTATTACCCTGACAAATTCGGATGGTGCTTTAACTGGGCTAATAATTTTCGGTCTCAATACACGTCGCCTAGTGAGTGTGTTGTGTCATTATGAACATACCTTGCTGACCCTCATTTAGTACGACGACGATTATTCTGGGTTTCATACCACTCTTGTGCGCAACTTGAGCTCATCCCTATCGGCGGTACAAAGTTTCGAACAAGAGCTGGCCCGTGCTGACGAACTCCGTACGCTTGATCGCGCCAAAACTGCTTTTTTCCAGAATGTATCTCATGAGTTGCGAACGTGAGTATCTGCGATTTTGTGGGTCATAACTAACCTGACGGGCTGCAGGCCTCTTACGCTAATCCGTGGGCCGTGCGACGATGCCCTCCGCGATAATCATGAGACTTTGGACCCTGTCAATAAGACACGCTTTAAACTTATATACCGAGCTAGTGGCAGGCTTCTTCGATTGGTGAACTCCTTGATGCTCTTCTCGAGTGCAGAGGCAAGGAGACTGCAGGTCTGTTCACCAAGATCGGCCCACGAGATATCACTGACTCATTGCTCTAGGGGCATTTTTGTCCGGTGAGGCTAGGTCCTGTCACGACCGATT
Organism: Hymenopellis radicata; assembly: GCA_015501595.1. Taxonomy (NCBI): domain Eukaryota; kingdom Fungi; phylum Basidiomycota; class Agaricomycetes; order Agaricales; family Physalacriaceae; genus Hymenopellis; species Hymenopellis radicata. The sequence continues at coordinate 12,977 of JADNRX010000189.1, read as the reverse complement.
TGGCCTCTCTGTTTCGTTCCGCTACCGAGAGGGCAGGACTCGGTAGGCTCTCGTCATCACCAGCTGTTTCATCTCAAGACTAAAGTGTGTCTAGACTTCAACGTCACTTGTGGAGATCCAAACGATGAGCGCGTGGCGTACGTTGACATCGGCATGTGGGAGAAAATAGTCTTCAATCTCCTCTCGAATGCGATCAAGTATACCAAATCTGGGTGACTATATTTTCATCTTATCGATGATCACGTACTGATTTTGCTTAGGTTTATTAACCTCAACGTCTTGTTTACATCTTCGGAGGTTATCCTTAGAGTACAGGACAGTGGGTGTGGTATCCCCGAGGACCAAATCGAATTAGTCTTTTCGCGGTTTCATCGCGTTGAAGTTGCTGATGGTCGGAGTCACGAAGGTATGGTTCCATTCAACCTCCGATTTCCGCCTCTTACAGTCTCCTATACTATAGGTACTGGAATTGGCTTAGCTCTAACAAACGAGCTCGTGAAATTGCATGGTGGTACAATTCGGATTCAAAGCACTCTTGGGCGTGGAAGTGTTTTCACCGTCAAGCTACCTCTAGGGTATACTCATCTCCTGCAACGCGACGTTCACCACGAAGTCAAGACGCACAATGATGATGTAGGATCTTATGCGGCGACGCTCGTAGAAGAAGCGACAAGTTGGCTAGGAGAGGACTCCGACACAGCGTCGACTTTAAGCCAAGGATCGTCATTAGAGTCTGTCATTGCGCCGGAACGCTTTTCAGTGCTTGTGGCGGAGGACAACGCTGTGAGAATTCGCTAATTGACAGGGTGACCGGATTCTGATGATTTCAGGATGCACGCACTTACATCAAATCAATACTACTTACCGTGGTGTCCGACGTCGTTGCTTTTCCAGATGGTCAGGCGGCGTTGGACCATATTCACGAGCACGGACGGCCCGATCTCATAGTCACGGACGTCATGAGTGAGCGACGTCGCGCATTGACTTTTGAGTCCTCTAAATACATTTTCAGTGCCACGAATGAACGGAATCCAACTGCTTGCCGCGTTAGAGGGTGACGATGATCCGAATGTCCAGGCTATTCCTGTTATCGTTCTCAGCGCTAGAGCTGGCTCAGAGACCGACGATCGCTCTGAAGGTCATCTATTCCAAACAGCTGTTGATTTCCTGGCAAAGGTATCCGAGTTTCGCATGTACCCGTTCAATAATTGATTCACATGCGCCACAGCCCTTCAGCTCGACAGAGCTAATCAGCCGAGTGCAGACCCGACTTCGAGCGGTACGACAGCAGCAAGAACTGGAACGGCAGGTTCGAGAGCGGACTAAAGAGCTCAAAGTCACCAAACAACGATACCAACGCATGAGTGAACTCTCACCTGTGGCGATCTTTGAAACCGAAGAAGCTGATCGTGATGTTATAACATATGCCGTCCGTCAGAGTCTCGCGATCTGGGATAGCTCGTGGCTGATCTTCTGATAGAATGAAAGATTCTTCACACTTGTGGGTCTGCCCCGCTGCTTGCCGCTGGACTTTAGCGATGTTCTGAGACGGTATGTATATTCAGCTCTCTTGACGAGATTAGTATTCTTAAACTGACCTTTAGTGTTGCGCCTAACAATCACGAAGCAGCCCAAAGCGCTTGGGCGGAGGCTGTCAATGAGGGTAAACCGGTTCACTTCGATTTTGTGTAAGTATGGGTCTCTCCTAGTGTCTGGACAAACCGACTTATGCCTTTTCAGTTTTGCTAATGGCAAGAACACGTTCGTGGAAATCATTTCGCTCAATGATGGACGCCTGCGTCAGCATTAATCTCTCTCGAATCTGCTCTGGTATTCATTCTTTCCGTAGTTGGTACGTTGACGGATCAGACAGAACAACGTCGTTTTGCTGCCGAACAACTCAACTCGGAACGTGCAAAGGCAGACGAGGCCGTTCATCAACGTCGTCTTCAAGTAAGTTCTTAGGCCCGGCAATCTTCGTCTCACTGATTATCTACAGGAAGCTTTTATCGACATTGTCTCCCATGAATTGCGGAATCCCCTCAGTGCTATTATCCAGAGTGCAGAGATTCTAGCGTTAGTGTTACTCTGACCTTGCTGAACAACACTGACGTGGATGATGTAGTGGCTCTGTTTCACGACTTACTGATATCATCCAGTCTTTCAAGGGCATGATTGACAGTGTGGAAGCACGCAGACTGGTCAGTAGTTGCGAAAGAGTCTATTATAAGATTACTAAAGGCTGCGCAGTTCTCTGAGAGCGAAGTCGAGCTTGAAGATGCCAGACATGCTGTGTCTTCAGTGTCTTTGTGTGCTCGCCATCAAAGTATCATCGCCAGCGACATATTGGCCGTTTCTCGTTTGGATAGTCATCTCCTGAACATTAAGTCCATCACGTTCTATCTGACAGATGAATTGGAGGTAAGGTGTCTCCTTTGCTCGGTTCACATGTGTATCTCATGTTCGACAGGCCATTCTTGCTATGTACTCCATACAAGCAGCTGCACAAGGCATCAAACTCAATCTGACGACTGATCCTGACATCGGACGGGACACTTGCATCTTGGCGGATCCGACACGGTTCGTACTCGCTTGTTCATGAGAGATCGTGGGGCCAACATGCTTACTGCTCTCTCGTTAGGTTCTGCCAGATATTGGTCAATTTGATGTATGTACAGCTCCCATCTCTTGCCCCGTTAGTTATTGACTTTCTCAAGTTCAAATTCATGTCGAATCCTAGAGTGAGACCATCTTGTTTTGTGTACATAGACCATACTGACGGTGTCTCTAGAACATGGGACGGCGAACGACTAATCAATATAGAAGTGTCATTGTCTACGACGCGTCCATTTGGTTCCATGCACGCTCAGACTGCCGAAGATGGCAGTCGGGTTTGGTTGGTCGTTCGGCTGTCAGATAGTGGCCCTGGGATTCCGCTAGATGACCAGGCACGTTTGTTTACACGATTCAATGATGTGAACTCTGGCAATGGCGTGCGACGGGCTTCCAGTCTCGGAGGAACTGGTCTTGGTGCGTCTCAACGTACCACCGTTTCTTTTCGATGACTTACATATTTGCAGGTTTATATCTGTGCAAGAAGTTGGCAGAGTTACAAGGTGGACAGATTCGGCATATGAGTGCGCCAGGCCAGGGCGCAGCATTTTCTTTTTTCATAGAAGCACGCAGAGCTGCCCAGGCAGGTGTTCGTCGACCGTTGTCCGTTCGCTCCAGCTCGCCTCTTCCCAGGTCAAACACATCGACGCCAACGCAGAAACCATTGAACGATAATCCTCATTTATTGGAATGTACCAACGGCGGCAGTGTGCACGTGCCACTGTCTCCCTCTTTCGAAGTGCCGCGTTCGACGAAGCTGATCTTGATCGTCGAAGACAATGTTGGTTTCAATTAATCGCCGTTGTCGCGAGTTACTGATGCGGCTCTAGCTCATTAATCAGAGACTTCTTCAACGACAGCTAGAGAAGGCGCGATTTCTGACAATCACGGCTAACAACGGAATGGAAGGTTAGCAAGCTGCAGCGCTGACTTCGGGCAGTAAATTGACCAGAGATATTAGCACTCCAAGTTCTCGAAGCTACCCTAGAGGATGAGAGCAAGATCTATCCGTCGGTGATCCTGATGGACCTTGAGATGCCCATCCTGTAAAGATTGTTCTCCGCTCGTCATTTATTTTGTCTCATGTTTTCCGCTCCAGGGACGGTCTCGAGGCCACTCGGCGCATTCGGGAGTGGGAGAAGGAAGGTAAACTTCCGGCATCGCGACTGCCTATCTTCGCGATCACAGGAAATGCGCGACAAGGCCAAGTCGATGCTGCCTTGGGAGCGGGGATGGACAGGGTTTATATTAAACGTGCGAAGTTCTTTTCTTCTAACAGAGCGCGGCTGACTTTGTTTAACAGCGTACAAGGTGGCTGAGATCATTGAACAGATAGATCTAGATGGTTTTCCGCAATGATTTTTATATGTTGGGTTTACGTTTGTTGGGTTTTATGCACTGTATTTCTATCATATGCACACGGACATTAGTACTGGCATGATGTATCACTGAACATAGCTCATTATGTGGCACATCTGAGGGTGTGGCGCCGTAAGTTGGGCCTCTGGGATTCAAATCTTCATTGAACACGAGTTTCGTGTGGTGGGCCCAGTCGTCTGAAGATTTTCAACTTGTCGAGTAAATGGCGCTTCTGCAGTAGGTTGAGCGCAGGCCTCCATCGCACTCGGCCGGCAGAGTCTTCAATCAAACTCCGCTCAGCCTGCCTGAGTTGCCTCAATTCGCTTAGTTCCTCATTGTCCTGGTCAGGTTCAGCTGGTCTCTTGTCGTATTGCTGCACTCTGATGTTCGAGTGCAGCCTCAGCCTTGGTGACAATTCAATAGTCTTCCTGGGTGAATACTCGACGCTGCGGCCACTGCAGGCAGACTCGTGGAAATCCTCGCGTATTACAGTTGGATCTCAATTGCGAGCGTTTTATGCGCTGCTTCAAAAGAAGGTAACTGTGTTACATATCCACTGTGGAAGAATGCAACGGCCCAAGGTGGGGTGCCTACATAGTCTATTGTCCTCGAGCTCAGTCCATTCTGGCGTTCATTCCAGGCATGGCAGATGAAACAAAGTGAGGATGCAGCATGAAGGCGTCCGCTTGTTCTCGGCGGATTGAAAGAACCGACACTTCTCCGCGTTCTCGTCGCGCGTTGTAAGGTGACCGCGGAGGCGGGTGTGCTTCGTAGAAGCGCATTAAGGTATCCAATCAACCAACTGCCCTTAATATGCGCAGTGGTCCAGGTCAGCACCGTCGTTGAGAGCCGTTGCGCCGCATGTCACGCAGATCTGCCAAGACTTTTTTTCGATCAAGGATATAATAGACCGCGTTCAACCTGAGGAATGCCCCATCCCGGTCTTGGTGGTGTGTCTGTGTCGCACCCAAGCGCATTGCTCTCTTTTTACTTTCATTTTCTTTCTCCCTGCGCATCATGGTCGCATTTAACAACGTTCTCTCTTCTGTCCTCTTGGTCATCGTCTATGCCTCGTCCTCCATCGCTGCGCCATGGCCGACGGACTCGAAGCACACTACGCACCGCGTCCGGCACATTTCGAGGCAATTAAAACTTAATACTTATCACCCTCGTTCAACTTTCAAGGTTTGTGGCTCTGTTCAAACCCTGATCTCCCAATTGTGAGGAATATGTTATTAGTCCTTTGGTACCGGTGTCGATCACCCGCTCTCCAAGCGTGCCGACGCGACTCTGGGAGAGATGACCACCACCTTCCTCGCCACTCAACTTGGTGTTGATGTCCAGAAGGTCGCGTATCGCGCCGGATTTGCGGGAGAAATGGCAAGCCATGCGTATCTGAGGCAGAGTCACGTAAGGGATTTTCCTCCGCTTCTATTTGAATTTCGGCGCTCAAGGCATGTTGTCCTTTAGGATGGCATTCCGTTCGCCAACGCAGTCGCCAATGTTGCCATGCAGAACAACAAGGTCAATCTGATTGATTGCATCTGTAACCAAGTCTAATGCGTTGTCGATAGGTCGTATCATATGGCTCTTCATTCGTAACCTGCTGTGCGTACTTCTCGCTGTCTTAGTGTTTAGCGCCACTGACTCCTGAATCAGCTTCCATCGCCCCATCAACGCCTTCCGTCGCCGTCGAGGATGCCATCAGCATGGCCGAAAACATGCTTGGCGGAACCTTCAATCAGTGGAATTCAACCTTGGAGTATCTCGTCAAGGAAGACAACACCGCCGCCCTCACCCACGTTGTGCAAATTCAGAACCAGGATACTGGTGCTTGGTTTGAGGCTTTTGTTGATGCGCATTCTGGCGAGCTGTTGTCAGTGACGGACTTTGTCGCCAAGGCTTCGGTGGGTAATCTTTTCTTTCGCGCGTAATCTGCGCAGTCTGATGCCATCTAGTATCTTGTTGTCCCCTTTGAAGACGAGACCCTTGACGAGGGAGGTCAGGTGCTGCTCCAAGACCCCGAGAATCTCAAGGCGTCGCCGCAAGGATGGCACTCTGATGGACAGAATGACTTCACGTTAGTGACTTGGAATCTTTTTATTCTGTGCCTCTGACTGACGGGCTTCACAGGACAACACAGTGAATATTTTCCTCGATTCTACAACGCGTGCAAGCCTGACCGCATGTTTTCAGGGGAAACAATGCCTTTGCCTTCAAAGGCCGCCAGTTGTCGGCGCAATCGGCCGCCGGACTGACCTTCAACTTCCCCGTTGACCTGACCACTGAGCCGAATGTGGGCGCTAACGTTGACGCCGCACGGACGAACGCTTTCTTCATCGTCAACAGCGTACACGACGTTACCTATCTGTACGTGTCTTGGGCCGCGATTTGATTTCCAGTTTTCTAATCTCCTTTGCGTGTAGGTATGGATTCACTGAGGTATTTCTACTGTTGACCTAGATGATCTCGTGAGGCTCATCTCCTCGTTCAGGCCGCTTTCAACTTCCAGAGCAACAACTTTGGCAATGGTGGTCGCGGCAATGATCCCGTCAGCATATCCGTCCAGGATGCTGCTGGTGTTGACAACGCCGACTTCTCGACCCCCGGAGAGTGAGTTGTGCTCTCCTCATTGTAAATCCAAGCTAATTCGTGCATTCTAGTGGGCAGTCTGGTCAAATGCGTAAGTTTCCATGAGTCTCACTCGGCGCTTAGTCTGACCGTTCGCGTATAGGGATGTTCTTATGGGATTTCACCAAGGTGAGTACCTTTAATATGCATTCTTTCCCTACGGAGGGTTAAATGTCTGTGCAGCCTGGCCGTGACGGCGCTCTCGAGAACGACGTTATAGTTCACGAAAACACTCATGGTGTCACGAACCGCATGACAGGCGGTGGAACCGGACGTTGTCTGCAAACTTTGGAGGCTGGTGGAATGGGTGAGGGTTGGTCGGATGCCATGGCAGAGTAAGCAACACCAGTTACATGATGCGGCCTTTGGTTCATTTTCTGGACAGTTGGGTTGCAAACTCTGCAACAATCGAAGACTTCGCTGTCGGCGCATTCGTCTTCGATAACCCTGCTGGTCTTCGTTCTTTCCTTTATTCGACGGATGCGTGAGTAGTTGTTACATTCACCAGGCAACGCTTAACATTAGTCTGTAGTGCCGTCAATCCTCTCCGCTACTCCAGCCTCCAAAAGCTGAACGAAGTTCATGGTAAGTCTGAGTGCAGTGGCAACGCCTCCATTGTCCCTTAATATTATGCAGACATCGGTGAAGTCTGGGCGAACATTATGCACAACGTGTTATCTGCTCTTGTAGCTGATCTCGGATTCTCCCAAACCGCCAAGACGGATCCTACTGGAACTGAAGGCAACGTCGTTTTCCTGCACCTCATGCTCGACGCGTTACAGCTTCAGCCATGTAACCCGGATTGTGCGTACATCTACGTCCTTTCTTTAGACGACGCTAAGCATCTCTTTCAGTCATCTCCGCTCGTGATGCTTGGTACCAAGCTGACAAGATCCGCTTCAACGGTGCAAACACCTGTACGCTCCAAGTCGCGTTTGCCAGTCGCGGCCTTGGGTTGAACGCGAAGAACCACGTTGACGATGCGACTGTCTCCCGGGCCTGTCGATGACACTGACCACCGTTGTATCTACCTACTTATTACTAACTTGCTGACACGCGCACTACACACCCTACCGGGAGTCTTTCATTGGGTTAATTGATATTAATTGATCTTGTTTTCATCGGGATTGGAAAGGATGTATTTTGGTAGCACGGGAATATCCAAAAAGTTGAAAGTTGAACTGCTCGTCGGGTACTGAGTACTGAGTGACCGTTGCTGCCAAGGATGTGACAATATGGGATGTCAAAGCTGCTCGTAACAGCTGCTACAGCCTACGGTGAGTTGCTACTGCCCACTGCGTCGTCTACCGATCTGATGCCGGACAACTCAAGTTGTCTGCATGCCGCTTTACAGAGGTTTTGGGCCTCCTATTCATTTGATAATGGTTTCAATCGAAGTAGTAGTAGTAGTATTTCAGCCGGTGGTCCCCTCGAGGACAGGACATGCAACGTTTAAGACATTTTTGCTGTGATACGGTCTGAAGAATAGTCTTAGATGCACGTCGTGATTTTGGTAGAAGAAATGCAAGCCCCGATGTACCCTTCTCCCGAGAGTGTGGCAACTCACCTTAGCAGCGCCTGTAGCGCTAGCAGCTGTTTCTACGAGCTTTGACATCCCCTATCAATGCCAGGCGGTGATGCCCATGTACGGCATCCGGCAAAACCGGCAATTCCGAAAGTCAGCACTGCCACATGTTTTGGTTCTTTGTCCACGTCGATGTCGACGAGCAAGTACTGAGTAAGTTCTAGTCATGTCACACGTTCGTGTACTCATTCCCGCTTGTTAGCTATCATCATGCATAAAAGAGTTTAGAATTACGATACCGTTCGGGTTCGTAACGTGCTTACATGAAGTGCACGAAAGCTGTTCCCTAGGCTCACACGACTCTAGATGAGATGCTAGCGTTGTACTGACATCCAGATAAACGAACAATTGTCGTTGAGTGACTCTTTTCCCAGTCCTCTGTTAGTTCTCAGCCTTCCTCAGTCTTAGATCGACTCAGGCAGGCCCCGTGCCTTTCATCTTCTTCTTCATAGAAGCTCGCTCAGCTGCTTAAGGTCTTGCTGCCCTGTCGTTCCTTGTACCCGCCCTCGTTCCGTGATCGTTGGAAGACAAAGTTGATTCCTTTTTACGGGTACCGTTTGGCTGGATATTGAAGCGTTTGTAGGACACCCGTATGCATCAGTCACCATCAATCAGAGACTCTGAAGACAACTGATTCTGACGATCACGCCACGGTTAATTACGACGGATTATGTTAGAAGTGGGCGACGTTTGTTGATTTGACAGATTCTACTAAGGTTACAACCTGTGCGAGTCCAACAGTAAGGTCTGATCATTGATGAGCTGAGCCTTGATTTAGAACGCGCGCACGAAATTTCCAACCCTCGCTGGTGCGTATCATTCAGCCCGCCAACGGTGGGCTTTACGCCACCCGGCGCACTCGGGAGAAGAAAGGGAAGCATCGGGCGAAGCGCGTAGACAGGTGGATGTCGAGTTAGGAGTCTCAGCGGTGACTTCGCGAAGTTCATTCCTCGTGTTTGAATCATGTTACTGACTTTGTCGGGCGGCGAGTAAGGTGGCTTGAACCGGCGTATGTAGACGGAATCCCGCGGTGAATCTTCTGTAAGACTGTGCAAGTATAGGTTTTCAAAATCATTATACACCTACAGTTGAACGTTGATGGTTGGAATGATATACTACCACTTGTATGCTATTTGACCTGTTGCATGACAAGCTTAGACATTTGTTGGCCCAAGCTTGGTTTGTTCGTGGAACATCGCTTATCGGAAGGTCGGCCTGTAAAAGGCACGTCCCTGCGTTCTTCCCTCCACCACTCACCTGACTCTGAGGGTGCTGGCCACACTCTCGTCCATTCTTTTGCGCCTCCTTGCATTCCGAGTGCTTTTCTACTACGCCACCTTCCATTTTCCGTGCGTTATAGCCTTCAAGAAACCCTCAAGTCTACCCCCGGTTCCGCCTGAGATCGGTTGAATATACACAGTGGTAGACGGACCTAAACGAGGGCTTTAGCACTTGACTCTGCATACTACGCGCCAAAGAAATGTCCGTTGTAGCCCCGCCGCCTGCATCGCTGTCACCGTCGCCGCCGTCCAGGGCTGTATCGCGCCAGTCGTCGACCGTGTCGGCCAATGGAAAAGCGACTGAAAAGGGCTCGGTGACCCAGCCAAAGTCGAGTCTGAAGCGCCCAAAGTCATCTCGCAGCACCACATCAGCACAGGAGGGCGACGAGTCGGCGTGGGGGTCCAACTTTTGGGTGACCCTCGTTGATCCACAGGTGTGTACCAGTAACACCCGCCAACATGCCCGGAACTGATGATGCATGTCATAGACGGAAAACCAGTTCTATGCCTGTCCCGCCACTGGCCAGGTCAGCTGGGATCCACCAGTCGGGAATTTCGTGTACGCACATTTCTCCCCACGCTCTACCGCCGTTCCTGAATGCCTTTCGTCTCCAGATTGCCCCCAAGTACGGAGGGTGAATGGTGGGAACTCAGTGACGAGAGTCGAGGCGGTCTTCCCTATTATTACCAGACAAAGACAGGCGAAACCGTTTGGGAACGCCCCCAAGGTTTCGTAATTCCTCTGGGTATCATTCAAGTAAGTGAACCATTGTCCCTGTCATCGGATCCTCAATCTAACTATGTTCAGAACACCGCGCTCGGAAGACGCTTATCCAATCGTGTTTCCAAGTCTATTCCCGCAGATGCCGCCCCGAATACCACGCCGGACCGACCATCTTACAAGCGTTCACAATCATACGCTAACGGCCAGGACCTAAAGCCAAACGGACACCGCTCTCAGTCTGGCAATCCAAGTCCCTCCGGCTCTGTCAAGAAGCAATCCCCATCAGCTAGACGATCATTTTCTAACGACCAATACCATAATAATGCTAATTCTAATGGAACCTCCAGACTTCACACCCTTGCGCAACATCTTCCTCCCATACCCGCCTCGCCTTACTCCTCTGAGCACTCTTCTCCCCCAACACCGACCTCTCAAAAGTCGCGGAAACTCAACGTGTCTAATAGCTCTCCCAAATTGCAGTCCTATAATCAGGCTTCCCTTGGAAAGCGTTCTGGAACACCCGACTCTCAACTTGCACGGTCCAAGTCCTCTTCTTACATCGCTCACCGACCGCTGCAACCCCAAAGCTTAAACGCCGCTGTCGAAATGCTCACGAGCTCGCCGTCGGAAAGTGGTCATTCCCTATATCAGAGTGGGTCTAGTAGTATTCGCGGCGTGCCAGCTACCGTCGACATCACGCCCGCAGAAACAGCACCACCCAAGCCCAGTCGTCCCATCCCACCTGTTCCCAGTAAAGCTGCAACGATCTCCGGAAAGACGATTAGTGCACCGATACTAAACCAAGGTATGTGTGGGTTCCATGGCTACGCGACATCGACTCTAATGCCATAATCCACGTCTAGCCGCTACAATAGAGATGAGTCCTGTTAAGAATCGAGCTACGGGCGAGCCTATACTCGTCCAACCTCGTGTTGTAACGGTGGATGCTCCAACTGCTACTCTGAGTTCGGGGTACGTGAGAGCAATATAAATGAGGGCCGCGATACTAAATTTACAACAGTCGAACTTATCCTGTTCTTCCGCACGACCTGGCTTCCGACATCCTGCAGTTCTCGGAATCCGACTATGCCAAACAGTACTTTTCGACCCACCGGATTGGGTTCCTGTTCCGCCGACGCGTTCCAGTGGCGCAAATGATGTCCTGGCAGAAGGTAACTGATATTTCAATCAATCAATGTGGCGCATCAGACACTTACAGCCACATTCAAGACTCCGCTAACTACGCCGCTACTCGCGCTAAACCGCGATCTGAGCAAACATGCGGTCAAGGTATTCAAGGTCATACAGTACATCATGGGTGATAGAGAGCGCCTCAATGGCAAATTGCCGTCTGAACATTTGTCGCAACCCGCGTCGCTCAATTCGTCGACTGCGTCTTTGTCGTCGTCTACGTCCTCAAATATGCTGGAGCAGGAGCGATGGCTTCTGGGCGAAGGGTTAACACAAGGCGAACTGCGCGACGAAATATATTGTCAAGTCATGAAACAGCTAACCACAAACCCGAACACGTGAGTGCACTTCATAGTCTGTTGAAAGCATTGGTCTGACCAACTCCATAGGGAGAGCACTTTCAAGGGATGGCAACTGTTATGCGTCCTTCTGATAACATTTCCACCTTCCAAGAACTTTGAGCCGTCGTTGAGCGGGTTCATTCAACAGCACACCGCGAAGCAGGAGGGTCGGGTGGACGTTATGGCCAAGTATTGTTTGCGGCGTTTAAGCTTCATTTCCATGAAGGGACCCCGAGGGAAGCCGCCCACAACAGCAGAGATTGAAACGGCCTCGGTCAGTTCTGTTCTTACAGACTTGTCTTTGTTCAGTTGGACCTAACATTTATTTGTCAGGACGCCGCTTTCAACCCCTCGACGTTTGGGGAATCGTTGGACGCCATCATCCGTCTACAAGAACGGAATTATCCTCACCAAAAGGTTCCTATCATCTTACCCTTCCTGGCGGATGGGATCTTAGCTTTGGGCGGAACCAAAGCGGAGGGCATATTCCGTGTGCCGGGCGATGGCGATTCGGTGTCAGACCTGAAGCTGCGTATCGACAAAGGGTATTACACTCTAGATGGCGTGGACGATCCCCACATTCTTGCGTCTCTGATGAAGTTGTGGCTCCGCGAGTTGTGCGATCCTCTGGTTCCGGAGGAGATGTACAACGAGTGTATATCGAGCTCCAAGGACCCGGAAGCGTGTGTGCATATCGTCGAGCGGCTGCCCACGATCAACCGGCGGGTGGTGTTGTTCGTCGTCAGCTTTTTGCAGCTGTTCTTGGATGATCGAACGCAGACGCTAACGAAAATGACGCCCGCGAATTTGGCGCTCGTCATGGCTCCCAATCTTCTTCGTTGCAATTCTGATTCGATGGCCGTCGTGTTCACCAATGCCCAGTATGTGCTGATTCTATGCTCTCTATGATTTTGATTCTGATTGTGATTATAGATACGAGCAGATCTTTGTGTACAACCTGCTTCTTCATCTGAAATGCGGTGAAGTCGACATGGACTACACACCAGCGCACGGGCTGGGTGCGGTTCCTGCGATATCCATTTCAAGGACATCCAAATCCCGAAGTCGGCGTAATCCTTACTGAGCGGACAGTTTTTCTTGCTTCATCAATCGCCGCCTCGGGTTTCTTACATTCCTTAATATACTCTCGGATTTCATTGCTCGTCTCGAGGTAACCTATGTTGTTGTTTTTGACAATATTCCAATCTGTATGTAGCACTTACCAGCCTCTCTCTTATCCTACTTCCTCAAGC